>JAQFZP010000377.1:0-38505 GCA_034695745.1 Geophilus truncorum
CTATCAAAATAAATTAACGTAAACCCCGAATAATTGGAGCAGCATTTGAAGATGATTTGGCGGAAATGGATGACCAAAAGGACGGACGAGGACGAGTCAAGATCAGATGAAAGTGTTATAAAATAGTTTTAAGTTTTTTTATTTTATCCCCACATTATCAGTTGCTAGAAAATTAAACTTAACCAGTTAAATTTCCTTTGTTTTCGAACACTTATTTCACGTTTTCAAACAACTGCTTATCGATTACTTGTGTCTGGTGAAAAACGGGAATGTGGTGCTGCGAATGCGATGCTGGCTTGGCTTGACTGAGGTGACTGGTGCACTTTGGTCGGTTTTTTGTGGATTTCTTTTGATGATTGTTTACCATTTTTGAGGTGTGTATTTTCCCCAACGTTTAATAATGAATCTCATTTGAAATATTTCCATTTCAGTCAAGTGACATCATGACAAGGTTGATTCAATGGTTGTTGTACTTGGGCTCATTTTTTATCATATGGACATGTTTGTGCATTGAATATCATCGTTTAGGATTAAATTCAGCTTATTATCACATTATTTTCTTTGTATAAAATGCTTCTTCCATTTTCTATAATGTTTATATTAATTCACTTTTAATTTCAGTTGCCAATTTATTTGTTGGTCGCATTTGGGGTAAATATTAATAACAATAACTACATTTGCCATAAAGAGTTATATAAAGAGAAAATGTTTAAAATTAATTTCAGTGTTATTCTCTTGCCGTTATTGGATATCGTGTTTATAAATTTAACGATTGCGAAATTGCAGCCAAGGAATTAAGAGAGGTACCGGTAATCTCGAGAGAAAGAATTTTGTTATTTCAAACATTTAAATTTTTAAATTTAATTATTTTAGGAGATCGATGAAGCGCGGAAAGATTTAAAGTCAAAAGGATTCTTTACGAGCTGATAAATTAAGATTTTTTTGTCACAATTTTTCAATATTTACCTTGATTTGTTATGGATTTTTCTGTAATAAAATCTCGATTTGATTAAAGTCGTGAAACTGATCTGATAGAGCACATAAAAGATGAATCGGTTTTCCACATTTTTCGATAAATCAAAACGAAAGGTTTGATCAAGGAGTTGCTTGGTTTAATGTAGAAAAATGTGTTTAAAGGATTGAGAAATCAAGTATTTGATGTTTACAGCTGAAAATCGAAGATACAGTAGAAGACAAAGTTACAGACGAATCGAGAATAAATTGCGAGACAGTTTTAATTTGAAGGGTTTCAGTCGAATTTCCGAGGAAAATGTAGGAGGAAAATGTAGATACAATAGTTGATTTAAATTTTAATTTTTAAGGATTAATTTATGTTGTTTTTGCGTTTTAGTTGTTCAAAAATGTTTGCAACGAAGGTTTGCGAGCGGAAAGACTGAAATAGAGATGAATAAATTAATTTCTCGAGTTAATTACGGTACTACGAAATATCGATCGAAATTATTTTTCGATATAAATGTTGTTTATTAAAGTTTTAAATTACATTTTTCTTATTATAGATGGCACATTTTCGACAAATTGATGCCGAAAGAGTGATAAACGGCTTGTAACTTTGATTTTTGACGGTAAATAGATTAAGAAATTAAAGAACAACCGCAATGAACGCATTTAACCATTTTTCCCATTAAAATAGAAAAAAAAAATTATTTTTGTGTTTTCTAAGAATTTTAATATAAATAAACGAAAATTATGTGTAAAATAATACAAATTTTTACGATGCTTTTATACGAAAAATATACAATTTTTTATTTTATTGCCATTTTAACAAGAGATAATTTCTTTTTCAAATTTAAATTTAAATTTTAACATTTTATTTAGGCTTTATTTAGCTTTATTTAGGTTTTAAAAGAACGAATTTATTACCATATATTTCAATATAAATATTCGATTAAATAAACAAGATTCTGCGTGATACTGTGTAGAAATTGATGCAAACCGCATGTTAAAGCATAGACATCTCATGTTCGATGATGATATCTGGTGGCAGAGTGGAGAATTACTTCTAATCGATTTTTGTCGACTACTGTAGGAGAGGCAATATTAAAAGTTTTTTTCACGAGTCGTATTTCCAAATGTTGTTAGCATTAATAAGCAATGCCCACATGTGTTTAAATGGTATTACACCTAACAAACACAACGTTTACATGACAGGATTATCTATATAGTGGATACTTCATTAGTTATACTTTTGACACTTTTGAAACCAAAGTATTGAATCCACTATAGATAATTCTGTTTTGTAAACGTAGTGAGAGTGAAATAATTAAAAACCAAAATATTTCACATTGAAATAAACATAAATATCTATCATTGGAACTGGAACATTAATGTTTACAACTGTGGTATGCAAAAAACTCTACTGACAAGTGAGTCATATAAGTTAATACAGTATAGGCTCGGCACATAATAATTTATAAGTACTTCTGGTATTTTTTGTTTTTTTTATGTTTGATTTTGAATATTGTGATGATATGCATTTGTTTTGGTGTTTATGCTGTTTTTTGTTTTGTGACAGATAGCGTATGACCAAAATAGCCGCTGGCTATTTGTAATATTTCTCCTTCTCCTCCTTCTCATAAGTATTTTCGTCTGTCTTAGATTTGATTGATTTTGAGGATTTGTATGTATTTGTTTTGTTTTTGATGTGTTATTTTTTTTACTTGTGACAGGTCGCGTATGACCAGAGTAGCCGGTGGCGACTTTAAGCAACATTTCTTCTTCTCATAAGTCCTTTTTTTTTTTTTCTTCTTCTTTTTTTTTAATTAAACAAACTGGAAAGGTTCTTAAGTTTCCACATTTTCCAGTTTAAAAATTATGACTTCCATTAGCTCCGGGTGTTTTTGAGTGGCAATAGGATATATTTGAAACATGTGGTTTCTGTATGACAACTATTATTAAATATCTTTCCATTGTAGTCACATTAGATTTCCTATTTTCAACTAATAAAATTTATACATCTCATACTTCTTCTAAAACTTCTGCGCAAGTTACTCAAACTGGAGGACAGGAATAGTTAAATTGTAGGTTCTCAGAGTATACTTTTACTTGATGCTGAACTTTCTCCCTTGTCCTTTAAGCAATTTTTTTAATTCGTTTTAAATTTACTCTTTTATTTCTTAATGCAATTACATACCATTGCATACAATTACTTGATACATTTTTTTGTTTACTGTATATAAAGTATATAAATTTATTTATTACCACTTTTCATTTAGTTTAAACAAAAAAAATACATTTATAATATTTTTGCTGAAAATATTTGAATTAAAAAAAAATCATTTTCCTGATGTTTTATACAAAACGAAGAGAGGGAACCAGGGAGTTGCCATTTGCCAATTTACCATTTCTGTTTTTCTTTCCCGTGTAGTTTATTTGTTCTATAGTTTTATGGGAGTAAGGGTAGTTATACCCTTTTTCTTAAATTATGCATATTGATATCATAGCCACAAAAATGATTTCTCCACCAAACAAATTTTAAACTCCACAACAGTTTAAAAAAGAACTAAGAAAAAAAAAACTTTTCATTTTTCTTTTTTTTTTTATTCAGCTCCTAATTTTTTATTTTATTTTTTTCTGGTTACATCAAATTATTGCCAAGTCTGCCAGCAACAGCAAACTGTCAAACGTGATCCTTCATTAAATTTCAGTTGTTTCTACAGTGGCTGTCGTTTATGTGTAACGTAAGAAACCTTAAGGGTACTTTTATCAATATTAAGTTTCCAAGTCCCCAAACTTGCATTAAAAAAAGCAAATTAATGACCCTAGAGGCAATATATCCATCAAATCAAATTAATGATGATATTAATCCTTTTTAGTCACAAGACAGGGAGTGCTTTAATTGGTTAATGATGCACGTCTAACCACGAGAAGGAAATAACGAAAATATTTTGTGTACATAAAATTATAAACAAGTGGTTTCGAACATGCTGCGCTACTGCATTTGACAGAGAACGGGACTTTCTCTCGCAGTTTAATTATCGATAATTTGCCAAACAAAGTTTATGAGGTCAGAAGCTTGTAATTAAATCTTTTCACTGCTTCTGTGAATAACAAATTTCCTGTTTCCAAGAGTTATCAAATCAATATTTTTTTTTTTCACAAATAACACCGCATGAAATGCATTGGGAATTTGTGGGAAAATTCTTCTTCTGAAACGAGGGTAAACAAAAACCAGAAATCGTATGCTGCACAATCACAAACCTCAACATTAAGCATTATTGTCTTGATTGCCAGTTTGTAAAACTTAAAAATGAAAATATATACAGTACCGGTAATATGGATGCTGCAGTAATTAAAGCACGAGTAAATTAGGCGTTTAAAATGATGGCACCCATGTGGTAATAAATTTCAAACTAGTCTATTAACTAGAATATCGTTATCGTGTGTGTTGTCGTAGGTGGCAACTTCAACTTGAAGGCAGTTGCAAAGTGGATAAGTTAAAATGCTTTGAAAAACGGCTTGTCATGTGATTTTTACGATCGCTTTGAATGGAGTTTGGCTGTCAGCCGCAAACGTTGCGACGGACTCGAGTACCAGCATTACCCATCATTGATTTAAAAAGAAAAATAAAAAATAAAAGAAAATAAAATAAAAGAAAATTAAACGTGAAATTTTGCGTTGTAAATTTCAAGTGATGTAGTAAATCATAAATGTCTCGTCATGATGCATGATTGGATTGCGAGGCGAAAGCACTGCTTTGACTATAAGTAATGGGGTTCAGGTTATCTTTAGCTTCTTTTTTCCCCTTTTTCTTCCTTCTATCTCTTTTTATCACATTAGCTAGGTTCATTAATGTAACACAAATGAATGCTATTAAGCCAATTAACTCCCAAACGCTGGAAGAAACGCTAATTTTTTTGTTATCCAAACGGACTTGACTGCAAAACACTCAAAGAATGCCACAGTTTCATTTGTACACACACAAATCTAATTACAAAACATAAACACGGAGATTAGTGCTTAAAAACTTATACATTTTCTCTTATTTTTCTTATTTTTCTTTGCAATCCTTTTAGGTGTCTCTTCTCCTTTTCCATTTCTCCAACTTGGCAAATTCAAATATAAAAGTTTTAAACTAATTAAGTGTGAATTAAAACTCATTAAAAAGAGATTATCAATCATTGGAACAAAGGAAATTTGATTTGGAACGGTGAACTCACAAATTGCCAATTGGACTCTCGAATTTAATGTGTGTAGTTAGAAAAATGGTACCGTCATAAATTCGTTAAGCTCAACAATTAAACGCAAAATGCAAAACTTTTTACACTTTGTTTTGTTTGTCTCTTTCTCTCAAAATTAACGCCATTCATTATACTCCCAAGTGTTAATTATATGGACAATATTTAAAAGCAGTTGAGAAAATAAACGATACAGAGGTTCACTGGGGCCAGCGGGAAATCAAGTTAGCCGGAATTTCCGTTGCTTACAACGCGATTGTCGTTAGGGTAGTCCATTACTTTGCCGGAACACAAAAGCAAACAGCCCTCACCTCTGACCACGACAATTATTTAGCAAGAAATTATGGGAGGAAATTTCTCCTTCTGCCAATCAATAACTTGCAGAGCACGGAGTAAGATGTCCAGCTTTATTCATCAACCCCATGCTGATGCTGTGAATAAAAGTTGTGCATTCCAAAATGAACATGTCTTTTAAATCTAGTTACGGTACTGTACAACTTTAATAACAAAGTGTAAATAAAAGCATAAATAAAATTATAACTTTTACATTAGCGATAATGTGAAAAAATGAAGATTAACTCCCAGTGTTTTATGGCAGTTTTTGCTTCTTTTGACTGGTGATCTGCTTATTTTCAAAACAACAACTGCTGATGACATTTAGAAAAATGATGTCGTTGTTAAAATTTTTTCAAAACTCTGCTTCCAAATTGATAATTATGTGACATTTTTTTTTAACTAAAATCAAATGAAATGAAAAACTAAAGAATTAAAGCATTGCTTTTGAACATTTCTTCCTAAATTTATCATTTCCCCCCTACCACTGGTCATTTGCCATTATTTCGCACACCCAGTGTAATGTAATGTATTTGAAAACAGATAAAATGTTGGCTCTGGTTTCTACCATTGCGTGTCCAGCGCGCGGAAAAGAAACGGTTTGCAATGTGGATCAAGCCAACACAGTAAATGTCTAAAGTAAAGGCAAATTTATTATCCTTCTACCTTTTGATATAAGGTGGAATATACTGTATATTTGAGGATTTTTTTTATCCTCCCAGCACAAAATAGGTGTTGTGTAACAAGAAAGTCAATACCATAATAATGTGTGGACTTGTTGATAATTCCAAAAAATTGCTTTCCTCTTTTTATGAATATTGCCTCACTTTTGTTACAAGTCCTCGTGGTCCCAGCTATTTTTGAAAGTCAGGTTTTCACTAACTTCTATTCCAAAAAAAATAATTAATAATACAATTACCCACAACTTAAACCTCCAAAATTACATACGGGTAATTGGCAAAAATTTCCGACAAATTCGGCAAGATGTACGGTGTGAAATTGAAGTGATAAACTAGTTTAGTGATGTGTCCGTGGCCGAGAAAAAAAGATGGGTGTAGCCGTAGTGGATTTTATGGCAGCCCCAAAGTTGAGCTAGCGCAGTGGATTATGGGGTCTCTTATGGATCCCTCGCACGTCGTAGCAGCGTGTGTTTCACTGGTTTGTGTGCCTCTTTCCCCTGCAATCAACAACTATACGTCTTAGAAGGGCTTACATCTTCCACTGATGAATTCTCATTCTCATCTGATGAGATACAGAAACAGGTAACGGATTAATCCCGTACCGTAGTATTTATTTATTTATTTATTTTTTAAAAACAGAGAAATTACAAAATTGTAAATAAAATTGATTTATGCGGTGGTCAGAAGAAGGTCACTCGATTTTAAGACTTGCCGCGATGAAAAGTGAAAAATGATAAATTGTTGATGAGGTTTGAAAATTCATAACGGCTAAAAAGTGTCCGACATTGATTTTTGCATTTTTTTTTGCTTTGTAAAGATCGGTTTTAAACGAATTTCCGTTGCTGTGTTGCACTTAATCACAATTTGAAGTGGTAAAAATGATATACTCGGATATTCAACTCGCTCGTTTTCATTTCGTAAATAACATTTACTTTGATAAGTATAGCCTTCGCCATTATCGATCTCTCTCCCCTGCTCTTTCTTCCATTCAATCCTTATGTATTTTTTCTCCCAGCAAAAGCCATAATAAGTGTAAGCAGAGCTACACAACATTTCCACTAAAAAATAAAAAAAATAAAAAAGAGAGAGAAAGAAAAGTGTGACTGAAGAAATGTTTCTTTTCCGAGTGAAAGAGGATTGCAAATTTAATGCACGTGCTGTTTGTTTCTGTGTCTCCACTCATTTTCTAATGCATGAGAACACTTTGAAAGTGAACTTTCACCTCGCTAGTGACATGTGGCTGGAAAACACTCGATGGGAAAAGTATAGCGCATGCGTGCGCTTGATTCTCGTCTCGGTCCCACGTGACCGAAATGCACCCATCCACCCATCCCATCCCATTCGAGCAAGTTAAAGTTAAGCGGGCCGTGTTGTCGGCACTGAGTGTGTCGCTGTGTGGCCAAACGGCGCTCCTGTTTTCTGCATGTGAATTCGACTCGACGCTTCCGTCTTCTTCGAGAATCAATAGCACTTCCTCTCGTTTCTCCATGCAGCCACGCTCGGTCTGAGAGCCTTCACTCGGCAGTGGATGCTCCGGCCAACAAGTTTCATATGCTCGGATACTCTGCACAATGCTGGCCTCCCTCTGGTCCGACAAACACAATGTTACTTCGTCCTTGCACTACCACCTTGTTCGCCGGAACTCTTCTTACTTTTTTCTTGAGAGGTGAGTGGAAGATTATTAAAAAAAAAAAAAAAATGCATGTTTCAATCTCTTGCACATAAGATGTCATTAAACTTTTTTTTTTTTTTTTGCGCATGTTTCACTTAGTTTTTTTCATGTGTATGATAGTTGGGTGTAGCGAAGCTCTGGAATTGATTTTCATCTCATATGATGTTTGCTTTTCTTCTTTTGAATAAGTACGCGTTTTCCTTTTCTTTTGATTGTGCTTTTTGTTTGTAAAATTCTTTTTTTTTTCTTTACTTAAATTGATTTTACAAAAACTTTGTGGGTTGTGAAAGGGAAAGGGAGGCTTTTCGGCAGTGAACGCGATCAAATCGCAACGAGAGCCAAAATTGTTATTTGAAGGAAATAAAAGTGGGAAATGTATTTGAGAGTTATTTACACTTGAAATAAAAGAAAAGCAAAAAAAAATCTGATTAAATTCATTGTAGTGTGACGTATGCCCCTTGTCATTGCACAGTGACTTTCCTGCAGATCACCTGCGTGCAGTGCGAAGATAACCCCGTAACTTCTCAGGCGTATCCTTTAAAAGACTGGGTGGGCGTTTGTCACTCGTGTGCATCCTATGCCGCATTCTGTGGGATTTTTTGGCGAGATCAATTTCAGTTTGTCTCCATCCGTTTCCTAAAAAAGGAACATTTTTTTTCACTACACAATTTGTCTCTCCGGCTAATCACTTGTCGTTGTCCTCATTATAAACTGTTCGTACATATTTTTTCTCTTTTAAAATCCCTTTTAATGACACAAAAATGAATTTTTTAATGATTTTTAAACAGCTATTACGAGCAGAAACACATGTCTCATTTGAAATTCAACGTTGTAATCATTAGGCACATAAAAAGAAAGGAAAGGACCAATTCCGAAGCTTTAGTCCGAGCAAAGTGACGTATAGTCGAATGCAATGAAAGTTGGCTGAGCTCAAAAATGGAAGTGCGTTTACAGCAGCAGAAAAAGGGGAAAAGGAGGAAGTGAAGCAAAAGTTAAAACGTCAGGTTTATTAGTCGGAGCATTGGTTGAGCAGATTGCGGTGTGCGAATCTACAAGCCTTTGGAGATGAAGAGATACGCGTGGTGGTGGTCATCAAATTGTTAAATATGAAATGATGTGTAGAAATAAATGGAATAAGGAAACGCGCGAATAAATATTTCATTTTTAAGGTTGAAGGAGAAAAATGTTATATACGAGTTGGAGAAAGTTGCGAGTTGTGAGAAATGTGCAATACTTACGATACTCTAAGCTTATTCAGCTCATGAAATTCTAGGTGCAACCAAGACTGATTGATTGCGTGTAAAGGGTTTTACTGAAAATGATCACATTTGTACTGATTTTGATTTATTTATAATGTGTTTCTCATTTTTTTGTTTGCTTCAAATTGCTTGAAAATGTAATTTTTATCTTCGAAAAGCAAGAAAAATTTACAATTCTCCCTTAACAGTTTTTAATATCAGCTTTATGATAATGAGATTGAAAAATAATAAAATCACTTAAAACCAATCGCGAATATTTCCTAAACTCAAATATTGATTAATTATTTTGTTATTAGTTTGTGCACATGACACGCATGCGTATATTAATTACCGAACTGCCATACACAACAAGTCTGCATTTGCCTTTGCACACGTTGGACTCAACAAACGAGAATCAAACGAGATTTCTTATTAAACCACACACAACTGTTCTTTTTTTCCTTTTTTTTTTTTTTAACCTTCGCTTGCTGATACTATTAAAATGAAATTGCAAATATTTTTCAAAATGCCTTAAAGTTTTTCTCTACACTGTTTTTCAATAAAACTTTTAGACTGACCTCGCTCTCTTTCTCACCCTCCACATTCTTTCTCCTCACGTTTTCCCATTTCTTTTGTTTGTCTTTCTTATTATTTTTTTGGCCTCATATATATATATATATATATATACAAGTAGCACTTCTTTTATTTTCCACCATTTTCACACTGCATTAATTAAACGACTATATTTTTTTTATCTTCTGAGAAACACTTTTAAAAATAAAATATAATAAAGTCGAAATGAGCCTGTTAAGCTGCGAAATAGGTAGTGAAACTTGCCTTTTCATCTCGCAAGAAGAATATGTGCGGTTTCGCAATAAAATATCTATCTCGCATTGTCTATAAAGAGATAAATGAATATTCAATGTAAGAGCTGGAACAGACGACATTTTATTGCTTTCCAATGCTGTTGTTAACAGATTTAGCTCGGGGAATCAGAACACACCTAACTTGTAAGTTAAACGAAAAATTCTTTGCATCTGTATGCGGATTTTTTTTTTCTTCAATCTCATTACAATACAAAGTAAGAAATTGTAACTTTTCCCATTTCATGCACCTGAAAGAAACGGGTTAAATAAGATTCAGGGGTAACTCGATCATTCGTCTCATCTCGTCTCTGCAAACTTAGTTTTTCAATTCATCTATCTGAACTTGCCCACCAGGATTTCGCACCACCAAGTCTTATTTCGTTTGTGCTATCAGGGGGTGGAGTTGCTACTGAAGGCGTATAGGCCAAAATCCATTGGAGCGATGCAACTCTTTGATAACAAGTTATAAATGTTTCTACTCTGCCTAACCACTGCACAGTATATTCCAACGTATTGAAAATTGCGAGTTTAATCTAATTTCACGGTGTAAGGCCTAATTGTGTTTAAAATTAATTTTAATGTGCAAGAATATGAGAGAAAAGCCTTGCACAGGTGTTTTAATTTGTTTCGCAAAATTATTGCTCAGGAAGAAGAACCTTCTTTGTATTTGCATAATTCAAACTTGCACTCCTGTTTGTTGTTGCAAATTTTATTCCATTTAAAATTAATAAAATTAAAAAAAAAATTATTTTTTTTTTTTATCCTTTAATTAAAAAGTTTCATCATGTTGTCTTAATTTGCTTCTAAGTTTCAGTTGGGTTTTTTTATTAAAAATTATTTATTCATTTCTATGGACATTGGGAAATGAAATGAAATAAATAAACGCGATAACTAAATTATAGTTTTAAAACACTTTTAAGATTTATCTTCCAGCCATCTGCTTTGGGATTTTTCTTGATATCACCAGACAAATCGATGCCGAGCAAACCAACTTCTCAGGAATCTCACTTTTCTGTTTTCCTCTCTCGTCTTTCCATTCCCTTCTCTTCAGTCCCGTGCAACCTCGTAATCAAGGTGCGTAATGCAAGTAAAAACGCGCTTCAACCACATAATAATAAAAATAAAACAACTTTTTGACCGACTCCAAAAACACACCACCTCATTTGGAATTTAAATAACAAAGAATGAGGGCTGCTAAAGATGAAAACCAAAAAGAAAATAGAAAATTAAAAAAATAAAATACAATTTTTTTTCCTTCTCTTAAATCAGTGTTCCCAATCTGATGTTGTTTTGTCCATCCACCGTCTGCGAGAGTCCGATATATTGGGAAGACGTAAGTAAGGGAACGCAAGTGGTAGTGGTGGTCATGATGGCATTGGGAATCATCTTAGTGGGGAAAAAAGATATTTTCCGTTTTTTATTCATTCCATATTCCGTTTACCTCGATGCACTGGCACTGCCGTCTCTTATCGCGAGTGTTCACGTGACGAAAGGTTTATGGCGCCACTTCCTGGTTTTGCGTTTGCTACGGCCAACAGCTTATGGTCTATACGGCAGGCAGTCATGTCCAACACCACGGCGGAATCATTGTGTGAAAAGGCAGACGACAAAATATTTGTGTTTCGTAATGTATCTCGAGCCACAAGAAAAGCAGTGGCGTCGCGAGTCCTTCCCTCTTTGGAAATAAAAATATAAATCTATGAGGCTCTTTTTCCCATAGGAATCCACTTCTTATCACTCTTGAAAATGGTGCCAAGTGTGTATCAGAAAGAGAATTTATACAGGTGTATATTATAAACCAAAAAATAGATTTTTCTCGCACTGTGTGATTCGTGACGTCATAAAGCAAACTCAAACATCTCAAATGTCAAACGAAAAGCTGAAATATTTCTTTTCTCAAAGTCTTTTTAATTCTAATGTTTGACTTATTAGACGTAAAAATACATCAAAAAAAAATAAAAATGTTTCAAGTTGTGTGAAAGTATCACGTCTCGAGTTGACTTGTGGCTGTAGTTTTGCAACGTATCGTTTGCTTCCAACTTGCTAATTCTGATGTTATCCGGTGTGAAAACGAATCTTTTGCACTGAGTTAAGAGGTGTAAAGTTGATTTTAATTAAAAAATTGAGCAGATTAGCAAGGCGAAACTCCATCTAAGCGGGCTGTTAAGAAAACGCATTAAAAAAGTAGAACTTAACTTTACGTACGACGAGGTTTACATTTCATTAAAAAATGAAACACAACACCTTACGCCTTTTTTTTTTTAAAGTTGGCTTCACTTTACATTAGATAAACTCACTCTTTAATTATTTCTTGCCCAAACATTTTAATGACGTTTCACTCTTGGGAATGAAAATAGACATTTTCGAGCAGGAACAACGATTAAGGGGGAGGGGGGAGAAATGAATAATACCTCATTTACATAGCAAATAAAATAATCACCAAATTCTCCTCTTTTTTCCAGAAAAAAAATTAATTTCTCCTTCATGGCTTCATCCCCCATTCATTTGGTTTAGTGTAATTTGCAAAGAGGGAAACCTAATTTGCAATGGTAGTTTGTGACATGAGATTCCACGTTTGTATGAAAAATGTGACAGACACATGGCATGCACCAACAAGCCGTCCTACACTTAATTTATGACATTAGAAGATTCCAAATTACAAGAGGGAGCTTGGAATGACTCCAAATGACAAAGGATCGTCAATAAAGAAGTCGTATTTCCTTTTCTGCATGCGATTTTGATGATGGAGGAACGGAATGCAGCAAGAAACTGAGCAATAGATAACATTTTTCACCATTGGCTTTGTCGACGATTCATGCGAATTTCCAATCGAAAAATCGGCCCATTCCCACAATTCACCTCTTTTATAATTAATGACGTTCGGCCAAGAGGAATAAATACTTTTAGTCTGCTCGTCCTTTCTCTATTTTCCTTTTCTTGCATCTACGCACCACCCGTGGCACGAGACAAAGTAAAAAATATGGGGTTATCTGTACTGTGAAATCGTCCAAAAATAAGCTGACTAAGCACGGCAGTAAAGTACGACTTTGTGTATGTGAGTTGAACGCCCAAAAAAAGAGAAAAAAAAAAAAAGAGAGAAAGGAAAAAAAAATGTTTGACTTTTTTCGTAATGTGTTTATTTAAAATACGTGTACGGAAAGACGAAATATGAAAGTCAAGAAAGAAACGTCAATAAAAGTTTGAGCTATTGTGACCACATCATCATTGAGTCATAAACAATGGCAACAGCTGTTGGACCAATGAAGTTGGCCATGAAATTCAAAGAGTTCATTAAATCCGGCTGGAACGACATTGTTGATAGATATTGTAATATTCCTTTCGGAGTGTAAGAAAAATCAAAATTGGCTTTTAATTCCCATTTATGCGTACAAGTTTAGATTGGTTTTCTTTCCAGACCCCTACTAGAAACTCTGAAACGTGTGGTAATTTTTTTTTTCTTTCTTTCTTTTTGTTTTTTGTGCAAAATTTTGCTTGGTTTCACCATTGGATCGGAGTATTGAAGCGAAAGTTCTTTTTTCATTCTTTCAAGTATTGCTCTCAAGTTCCAAGTTAATTATCATTAAGATCGCTGAATCCTATAGTCTCTTTGAAAGGGGTGGAAAAGAGTGGTGGCAAGAAACGTGCTTGTGGATGTAATTAGCACAGCCTTGCACATGGATGAACACATAATATATTGACTTTGGATTTGGCTTCAGTAATTGCTTACTCCACTGAACGAAACATAACCGATTTTCTTTCGCAGGCAAAAAATAAGTTACGAATCCATTTTAAACATTATTCATATATTGACAAAAATTTTCACATTTAATTAATTTTTTTTTTTTAGAAGTAGAATTGCGATTAAGATACCGACCTAAAGTGCGAGTTGGAATGGGAGGCAGAGTGTCGGTGAGATAAAAGTATTTGCTTGTTTCACCCATTTATTTTGAATGAAAATTGCACGTGCAGAATGCAAAATGAGCCGTAACTGCTGTGTTAATTATAAATTGAAAAGACGAGAAAGTCGTTAAACCAAATAATAAAGGTATTCCACATTCGCGCAGATGCGATTTGTGACGAAGAAATTTATTGTGTTCACTCACCATGGCGGAGAGAGTTAAATGTCGCTGGTGTGTCGGCGAGATTCGTTCTTTTGTAAAGCCGAGTGTTTTCATGCATTCTTACACACAAACGTCCATTAACAACAGTGTGAGTCGAAGATAAGAAAACACGGTTTAACAAAATTAAAGTAAGCATGACACACACACAAACTGAACCAAAAATAAATAATAATAATAAGAGGGGAAGATCCGAGCAAGCGGCGGTGGTGGGAAGAAGAAAAAATTGAATTTCCTCCACGGCATCAAATTTGATTTTACGATATGAACTTTAGTTTATACATACGGTATAAAAATGAAGGCAATTTTTTTTGTCACGTCATTTTTTTTTTGGCAAGAGGAAAAAGATAATAATAAAAAAAGGGACAAACGTGTTTTTGATATTTTGAAACAAAAAGTTTATAAAAAGGAAAGTTATTAATTTTTTTTTTTTTTTTTTTTTTAATTTTACATACCGTAATCCATCAACAAATTGGTGAAAAAGTATAGGATAATGCGGTTCAAGTAGAAGTGCTTCGCTACCTCGTGTTAAAATTCGGCAATGCTATAATTTCAATACCAGGTGCCAAAACACTTATATAAAGTGATTTAAAAATGAAAAGGGCTAAATAATGAGCAAAACGAGAAAATAAAAATAAAAATGCGCAGTTGAAACCCGAAATAACATCGAAGTGTTCTTTTCTATTACTACCTACGTCGAACCCCGCCCGCATCCTTTATGTTGTTAGATACTTGGGATTTCAGTCATTTGAAGAGTTTCTTAGCTTTCCGACGACACGAGCGATTCTATTACATTTTTACTTGTATTGATCAACATCCGTTCGTATTGGCCCTAATCTGGGCAGCAGAGCAAGTGGGTTTTATATCTACCTTATCCACACTTGGAGAAGGTGTCACCCTGTTCAACAGGAAACATGAGATTGGAAAGCTATTGGGAAAAGGTCCTTGTCAAGATGCTTTGAGCTTGCTCTACCTTTTTCTTTTTCTTTTTCTTCTACTCCTCGACTTTCATTTTTTTTCCTTCTCCCTTTCTTTGACTGCTATTTGTTTTGTCTGTCGTTTTGTTAGTTGTAAGTGGTTTGAAACTTCAGATGATTTAAGCCACGACCAGGTGTCTGCTTTTGTTGGCACCGCTTATCTCGGCTCATACCTTTGTGAAAAGAAACTGAAATACTGAATAATTTATAGCCGCCCATGTTTTATTTTCTTTTCAACTTCCGCGAGTTTGTGTCAACAAAATCTCGCATCATAAAGCTCGAAAAATTCTCATGAATTTCTCAACTTTGTCGGCGGCTCGTAATTATACTTTTCGGTAAACCCGTGGTCATCCACGCAGAGGTCAAGTTTTCAAAGAATATTCCAAATATTAAATAATTTTCAAAAATTTCCTTCCAACTTTGAGTTGAAAATCAGTAATGATAAGAGCAGATAGTGAGTTACTTGTTCGTTTGTTTATGGGTTAATGAGATAGCTCTCAAATAACCATGTTTAGTGCTAATTAGCCCTTTGATTTTGTTTATGGAGCATAATTGTGAAGCGCAAAGTGACCATCAGTCTGACTTTAACCTATATAATTACACACGATGCCTTTAGTAGCAGTTGGGACAAAAGTGTTTGGCATCCAACTCCACTTCGCCACTTCGCCACTTCGCCACTTGGCGAAATTCAAGTGTAGCGAGCGAAAGCGAGAGGAAGGCGCAAAATGAGGTGAACTTTCATTGGATTTCAAAGTAGAAATGTTTGTTTCGACGTTACGCGCAGAAAAATCCTTGTTATTTCAAGTGATAAGCGGAAAAGAAATAAAACGAAGAATGCTAATCAGTGCTAAGTGCATTTTGCAATAAATTTCTGTTGCTTTGGTGTTGACACATTTGACACGACTCTGGCTTATACTCGCCTCGTGGAATTTATTCAGCTGTTTTGTCGTTTGCCACATGACGTTTGCTGAAATTTCATGTTGTGTACACACACCCACAGTGGCGACATTTTCTCCATTCCTCTCGCATTGTCAATGTTCTGATTCACCTGCTCCCTCCTTCCTCCGCACATTCCGCCTCTTCGCATAAAAAGTCACGCTTTTTTCTATTAACACTCATTTTTAGTTCCCAGCGCACTGTCAACTCGTTGTGTACCTTATCTAATAATATTTTATTTTTATCCTGTTTGTTGTTGATATTGGAAAACGATAAATAATGTAAGTAGAATTTAGATTTTTTTTTTTATCCTTCTCCTTCTTTTTATAATAATAATAAAAAAAAAAAAACGGAAATAGAAAAATATTTTATGTAATGCAGATTTGGTTGGAAATTTATTCTCATGTTTTCCCCAATAAGTAGTAATACCGTTTCTTTCGAATGGCTATGCGCGGCCAAGTGCGCTTGCCTTGACTTTTTATGATATTGGATGTGTTTGGTGGTCAATATTCAGATGCGAAATACCGTGTAAATGTTGCCTTGCCAAATTTATTGCCAGATTTCTTCGTCTGATTTTAATTTTCAATTTCAATGCGATTTCGATTTTTACCCTAATAACTCACAAAACCCCCACTCCCAGCATCCCTCATCACAAAAAATACATTAAAATACTCTTCTTCCCAATCACTTGTTGTTGTACATGTTGCAAAACAAGAACTCTGCATTCAACAAAATATCATTTAAGCTTATGACACCAAATCGATATTCACACCGCGGTATGTGTCTCTATTCCTACGTACTTTCCAAGCAGTTTGGGAATAATCTATAACTGCGTTCGAATTTTACCATTAATATTTCACAGCTTCACTCATTTTTTTCTGTCTATTTAATTCAATATTCAAATATTTCAAAAAAGAAAACTACTTTAAATCTTGATTGTCGCATTGGTTCGCTTAATGATTGTCATATGAAAGATCCATGTACATAACCAGTTACGTTACTCAAAGGTCAGAAAGACTTAATGCTATTATGTTATTTTTTATTTTTTATTTTTTACAAGTTGTTGACAAGCCAAATTTGCATTTGTTTCAGCGTGGCTAATTGGAAGAGTGAAAAAACTTTTTGTTTATGCACGCCAGTGGTTTGTTATTGATTGCTCTCTAGCCAATTGGAAATTGACAAATTTCCCGAAACAAGCATTAAACTTCATTATATTGACAAAAGAATTGTAAAGGAAAGGAAACTCCAACCGAGTATCCACCCCCTCACCCCTCACCCCCCCACGCTCCCTTTCTAGCCCAATGGTTTGAGTATGAAGGCATTTGTCCCATTCTGATGAGGTTCATTGATTTGCTCCTGATGACACAATGTGCCTGCGAAGGGAGAAGGGGGGAAAAGTAAAGTTCATTACGTTTTTCTTTAAAAGTGGAAATCTAGACTTAGTGATGCTGAAATTAAGCATCAGTATTCTTGTGTGTGGAAACTATTCAAATTGGTTGGCATGCAGATTTCCAATGTGAACTTGGCTTGAAAGCTAATGAGCAAAGGCAACAGTGTACAGAGTTTGTGTGGTTGTGGCATCCCAACAAGCGACTTCGATAGAAGAAAGAAAGTCATTTCCTCTACGATACGGTACTGTATACTGACGATTTACCAAAAAAAATTAAGTTATAAAATAAAATAAAATGAAATAAAATACATCGCGATAGGCGTGAAAGAAATGTGTCGAATCAGCAAATTGCGGAAGTGAAACGTAATTTTCCATGTTTTTCCGCTTGTATTAATATCAGTACGCTGAATCTTCTTGTGCACGCAGCGGAAATAATGTTAGAATATGTGTGCCGAAGAGAGAGAAATTTATTTGCACGTTGAAATTAAATATCTCAATATCTTTCAGAGCTGTAACGGCGTTTTAAGTGCATTCTGTTGATCTGTGAATTAATATTGGCCGGATTATCGTGTTCTCTATCAGAAATGCAATGCATCAGTTGTGCGCGGCAATATATCAATTTCATACCGTTTGCGTGATACATGTTATCAAGATACGGACTGTCCAAAGCTGTTGTAATTAATATGTTCGGTGAAACACTACTGCATCATTGTGTTAATTATTCTCAACAGTTATCAATACTGCTAATTATACGTTGATTGTAGCAGACCGCAAACTTGCAATTCGAACCTCAAAACCCCGGGTTTGATTGATCCCGCGTTTAATAACCAATGAGTTATGATTTTACTGTCTTCTCGTGGATCACGTGTTAAAACTGTATCATGTGACAAATGTAGCTCACTTTGATTCACTATAGATGCACTTTTCAAACACACGTGTTATGGATAAACTTTTAATGAATGAACTAAAAACACATCCCCCATAACATATAATAGACTTAAACCCCTTTGACATTTATTTTCCCACAATAAAGTAATACAAAATTAAATATTGCATATAAAGATTAAATTCTTAAATCTAAATAAATATTAAACCCATTAAATATCACATACCCTCATTGATTTTATTGTAGTTGTCTTACGTCAATTGGATTTAGTTATTATCATTGAGATTGACAAGTACGTTTGTTAATGGCATAAAAGCTTGAATTATTAAAGCACTCTGGCGAAACTAGCAATAAAATAAGTACATCATAATTAAGTTACAGAGGTGAAAGGTCCTGGTATAAGACGTGACAAGCAGTGTTAGAACAACTCGAGTAGTTGTTAAGAGCTTTGACTTGTTGTGGATATTGAATTAGTGTTTGGTGATGAGATACAATCTTTTTTCTCTCTGGCTACATTAGACTTATACACACAACACGTCCACAGGCTTAGCAAAGAGCTTTGTGCGAATTCCCAAGTGAATTGGGATTTGTCCACTACAGAAGCAAAACAGAAAAAAATTGTTATCTGGACACTACTCGTTTTAATGTGCAAATATTACCATCTCATCTTTTTTATTTCCCTCATTTCACCTGGCTGTTTATTGCTAATGGTTCCGCTTTTGTGAAGATTCCGTAAAGGAAAATGAAGAGGAGAAAAAAATGGATTTAATAGCAAGATGCGCCATCTATGCGGTTATTAGTGCTATGTAGTGAGAATAAAACAGCTGAGAAAAGCAAAGTGAAATGGGCTGCAGCTGTTTACAGGTCAACAGACAAGTGCAGTTTGTTTACATGGTTTAAAAAGAGTGTGGATTCTTCCATCTTTTCTAAGCTATTGGTTTCAGGAGTAATGAGGCATAAAAGTTTTAATTTTCTTTCTTTTTTCCAACTTCTTTCCTTCTTTTGTGTCAAGTAAACAATACCGTCCTCAATTCTTTCTTTGTACTTTTCCTTTTCCACTTGCAGACTGGTAAAGCTAATTAAAATCTTAAATGTCTATTTGTTTCTTCAGGACAGTTTTGAGTAATTAAAAGTAAAATGAGGTAATTTGTGCAGTCCATCATGTTGAACTTGGCCCGGTGAATGCAATTTGATTTCACTTGGTCGTGTGCCATATTTCCGTGTTCATGCAAATGCACTAACCATTGGTTCTACATTAATCAAATGATTGTCACATGCGCTCGACTTTTTCCCCTTCCAAAAACACTTTTTATCCGATATGCCAGTCTTGATTAAATTACTAAACACCAAAACCTCAAGTCTTTATTGATTTTTTTCATCGATCACAATATGTTAATTCGTATTATCGCTAAATTATTTTAGCACCAAGTCATCTCTAGAGTATTGTTCTCTCTAAAACTAAAAAAAAAAAAAAAAAAAAAATCTGATACCGAGCAACGGTTAAATCTTAATCTTAAAAAAAAAAGATTTCTAGTTTCTTCATTTGCAGTTTTACTTTACCCGTCCGTGTCTGCAGAAGAAAATTGTCACCAAGTGGAATTTCCCGACACAATAGCAGTTTTGCTCCAACTGTTTACGTTGGTCATCCGAGCAGATTAGAGTTTCTCACTTGTACAACCACCATTTGGAGCGTGCTCTGGACTTGGACAATTGCATTACCCCAATAAGCAATTTCCTTACTTCTCAGTTAACAACTCGAAATTTCAAAATTAAAAAAAATATACATTTTATTGGGCTATATTTTTAAAGATTAATAAATTATTCTATACTTTCCTCTTTCCCCTTTAAAATCTTTTTTTTTTAAATAATAATAATGTTGCGACAAACTTGTCGTTAATCAAAACTGTTGGCGCGCATGTATCCCCGCCAGATCTCTTTTCAAAGTCAAGTGATTGATATGAAATGGAGCAGCTCCCGTGTGTTCCATTGAGACGATTTACAGCTGATCCTTAGTCAGTTCGTGTGCAGCAGCTGTGCTTTGCCGTTCGGCAATGAAAGTCTCACTCCGATCGGGTTTGCATAACTTTAACCTTCCTGTATTTCCTATCACAAACCCAAAAAATCTTTCACCACACGCCAATAGATTTCATTTAAAGTCAAGAAAAAAAAACAAAAGTAAATAAAATTTCACTAACTTTTATTTTTCCACCAAATATTTCAGCAATAAGTTTATTATCTTGCTGTAAGGGTTTGTCGTGTAGCAAAAAGAAAGAAAAAGTATGAGATTTTTTTTTTCTCTTTTTTTTTTCCTTTCCTTTCCTTTCCTTTCCTTGCGTGTGCTTGTGGCATTCCATTTGAAGTTCATTCTCTTCTCAGTTGAATTGTAGCTATAGGTACTCATTCAATCTGAAAATCAGTGTGCTGCCCCCAGTGACCATGTTCCATTTCTTGGGACACAGTTCGCGAAACTTCATTAGTCGATTTCTTTCACATTTTTTTGTTTTCTTTCTATTTTATTTTTTCCCTCCTTTCACTTTCTTTATCCAAGTTTTTCTTAGTTCAAATTGTGCTGGACTCAGATTTGATTTACTGCAGCTTTATTTTTTCTCTTCAAACTGACGGTTTAAACTCTTTGGAAATTGGTTCTCACGTTACCAAACTTTAAACCAGATTTGAGATAATTTAAAAGCTAAAAGGAAAAGCCCTTTAACCATACCCATTATATACACTGCTATTCTATAACATATTTTATCCTAAACTTTACGTTAATTTCATGAAATTTTTTTTTTTTTTCTGAAAAATAAAGTTAGAAATTTGTTGCCGTCATTGACATCTGGTGTTAAAAAACTGCATAAGATGCACCATCTGTTGACACCCCACGGTTTTTTTACTTCTTTAACCTCATTCAACATTTGAAAAAAGTGCGCAAATTATAAAATAAAATCATCCCAATGATTTTAAAGTGCTCCAGAGTGAAAAGATATAGTAGTTTGGCATCGTAAAAGTAATAGGACACTAGTGAAACTCGAGTAATAATCATATATTTTTTGTTTATTGCTTCGAGTTGATTTATAGCGCCTTTATCATTGTACTAGTGGCGGGAATAAGTGAAGATTAATTCGCCCATTTTCTGCTTTTTATTTCCCATTTCGAGGACTTTTTTATATTTATAACAGATCCTCAAGTTCACTGGGTGTTTTGTTTTCATTAATTCTTTGTTCCACTACACAAAATCAATTAGTTTGTGGCGATCGGGGCGATTTATCTTGTAATTATCATCGTCGTTTTTAATGGATTAATTCATTGATGTAATCGGTTTTAATTTCCCCTGATTATATCTGCATGCGGCTTACAGCGTGATAGTGACATGCTTGAAATTGATGTGCTTACAATGACCTTTGACTACAACGCTGGTATAATTAATAGATTTTTTTTTTTAAAAGAGAACGAAAAGAAGAAAAAAATTGTTAATGCGAAATGCAGCGAAACTCAAAGTTTGTCACAAATTCTGCACTTTACAATGTACAATGCTCGCATTTAAACCTCAGATTATGCAGCGGTGGATTATGTTCACACCTTTCTTACTATACTTCATGAAATCCTTGGCAAAGCTCACTTAACCCTTTGAACACCCTTCTTAAAGCCATACGCAATGATAAACAAATATAAAATTGAATATTATTTTAATGTTGTTAAAAAAATATTAAAGCAACAAATGTTGACCAAATGCTTCAAATGTAAATAAAAGTTTTACATTTATGAACATTTATTATCACATCAACAAAGGCATCTGGTGGCCATTGGAAAGGTGCAGCAACATTGGACCAACATTTAACCTAATTTGCATGTTTCCAGCGATGGGATGAGCTTCATTAGTTTGATTAATGTTTTGAACCTTAAATCTATAATTTAGCCAGATTAAAGCACAGCTTTAACCTCGTTTAAAGACGTCAACTCGCAAACAACTTTATTTTACCCAGAAAACCCCGCTCGTTATTTACGTATAATTTGACTCGTATCGAAAAGATGACACATTAAGAAATTATTACACCGTTATTACCGCTACTAACTATTACTTGAGCAAGAAAAAAATTTTTTTAGTTATTATTTTATAGCAATATGAGTGCGGTGAAGGCAGTGAAACTTCATTAGCAGCTGGCAAATAATGGTTTCTTTCATTTTTTTTCATTTTTTCCCCGGCACAGTGCACACAAGCCGATAGCATCTGCAACCTAGTCGAAAACATAATAGATTTTTCCTGTCACAACATTCAGTGCGTTTAATATCTGTGCTGTGTAAGTTTCATGTCAGGACGATATACACAAGTCTCTTTGGGCTGCGCTGTTTCAACAGCTGTGCTGACCATATAAAGAAGGTGACAAGGAAAACGCTAGTGTCAGTAAAATAGACATTGGTTAGAAGTGTTTAGTGTAAACTTGTTAACACTGCGAGGAGTCAATGAAATTGTCCCGAGCGTGACAGACCCAAATGATGGTTGCTGCCTGGAACTTATTAGAAAGACAACAACAACAACACTGCAATACACGCTGCTATTGATTTTTGACTCAAGTAAGTTTCTAATACAAAACCTAAAGGGGTAAAGTTGCTGAGTTTTAGCTAACAAGAGAAATTGGTTGTTTTGTGTTTACTTTCTCAATCGGTAGGGAGATTTTATGAGATGAGTGCTTTGCACAATCGTTGTTGCATTACTGTTATCACTTCAAGTGTGGCACCTGTATTTCTGTTTCTGGAAACCACTTACATCGAAACAAACCTGTCACAGCAAATGTTCCGTGCAAATATTGAGCATTGATTTATACTGGTTTCATATTAAGTTAGTGAAAAGTTTACCATTATTTACATTATTTACACATTATAAATAATAAATCACAAGTCATAAAAGATGTGCAACCAATCAAATCTCATGCTAATAATTATAAACTATAGAAAAATTAAATATTTAGTGCAGCCAACCTGACAATTAAACACTATTGGCATCACAGAAATGGCTGCAGTTGCTTTTACCACCTGAGAAATTCAATTTAAATCTCACCATCTGTAGCACAATTTGTTTCACACTTTTCCAGACTGATAGATTTTTGTAAAAACCTGCATTTGGCGAGTGTTTGAGGTTAAATAACCTATTCTTAAGAGTTATTAGAGACATTTGCCCTTTGTTTTAACTTGCAAGCAGATTTATTCAACAATATCTTAATTTTTAAAAGAAAGATTTATTCAACAATATCTCACTTCTAATTTATCAATTTTGATTCTAGTGACATAATTTGCAAACTCTTCAGGCACAAAACACACCCATATTGTGACATGTGACACCATTTTATAAGATAATTCTAAGATAATTGAATAATCCCTATGGTACAGTACCGCAAACTCTTTATTTACTAAATTTCCCACTATTCTTCAAACCCAATATAATTTACAACATTGTTTCCATCAATCACAGCAAAAAGATGTGTCAAACTTGTAAACCATTTTTAGACACTTATGATTTTTCTTCCATTATTACACGTAATTCTTTCACACTTTTCTTCACTTCTCGCTGTGAAATGAAGGGTGCAGTGTTCTCTCTTGTAATAATTGGAACATTTTCTTTTTTCTTTTTTCTTTCTTGCACGCACCCACACCCCTTCCTTTTTTTTAAATTCTCATCACTCTCTGTTCACTCTTATCCCATCGTCCTCCAATGTGTGCTCTTTCTGTTGAACCTAATCGCCCGTGAGCACAAATAAGAAAATTCCTCCTGAAATTCTTTGGCAGTCGACAGAATTCGCTTCGCTTTCTGCGTCCTCTTGAGTTTCAAATTGTAAGAAAAGAAAAGACCAGTGCAAATACCTATTAAAACGTCTCTTACATGTTACACTTCAAGCCCTCGAACATTTCTCTGATTTTTTCCCCCATCCAGCATCCAGCATTCATTCATTTCGCTACACACAAATACAAAATAAATGAGACTAGGCTTATACATCAGCTTTTCACCTTTTTCCTCTCTGCATTCAGCAACGGGCAGTGCAACTTGAACGATTCACAAGTGTATTTCATTTAATTAAGACTGTTAGCAAGAGATAATCATAATATATTTCATTGCCCCGCGATCAGCAGAAGCCATTAACTTTGAGTCTCGTCGCTTCCCTAAAGTTGTCTCTAGTTACTCGACATAATGAATTGATCGACTCATTCTTTCTTTCATCAATAGAAACTCCCCTCAAATCCAATCTGCACCCGTTCTCGTTGCAGCGTAATGTTATTGAACGCCACAGTTGCTCAACCATTGTTGTATCGGGGTTTGATATTGCTATATCAGAATGGAAATGGGAGTTTTAGCCGTGCTTTATCACCACGTCATTTCCTCCGGAAAAGGCGATCGACCTGAGTATCGCTTTTATCTTCAAAGCAACAACTGGAATTCCCAATGTTGGCGATAGTTCCGAATGAGTGAAAACCCATTACACAACAACTGGATCTTGGGTGAAAGGGAGAAAGAAAAGAGGCAAAGTTGTTTTTTTTTTCTCCTTTTCGTTTTCTCGCCCTCGCCACGACTTTCAAAGTACAAAGTTTAAACTATAGTGAAACATAAAAGGAAAAAGTGCACGATGCAATGCGATGCGATGCGATGCGAGAATAGTCGCTGCGAGCAACCGTAAACCAAGCTCAAAATACACCGATATCTGCGTAACGGGCCTACCTTTTACGTGTCTTGTGTTCTTTAAAGGTCAAACATTATCAGTCGACAATTTCGCAGTTTGTTGGCAGTACGTGAATGCAAATTTCTGGTTGGACAAAACGGAGACAGCGGCAACGTTCGGCGAATTGATGATCGACAAGATTACAACTGAAGTGTATAATCGCACTGTTACAGGCACCTACGGCGCTGTGTTGCTGGACTTTAAATTTATTTTCCAAAAACACGTATTAAAATTATGTTACGTAAAAATGCAAATGAAAATGATGGTACCGTACTAAATTATTACATTAATAGTGAATGAAAATATATTTTTCTAAATTATGAAAACATCAGTTTTTATATCACGTATTTTCAGTCGGTTTCAAAATTGATGGAAGTAGAAAAAATAGAAAATTCATAAACTTACAGTACATCAAAAAAAAAAAAAAAAATTAATTTAGATGTCTATGAAGAGTTGGCAATTACTTTAATTCGATCATAGCACATCCTCTGAAATGAGATGTAAGTGGGTTATTCAACAAAGTTTTATTAAGTGAAGAAAGCCATACCGTACGGTAGTTCTTTTGTGCTTTGAAATTCTAACAAAAGACATAAAATTTTTGGCGCATATCGACTTGCTAAATTCATTAATATTAATAGGCAGTGCGAATCGTTATCTGTAGTAATCAGGCATCGCAGAAAACAATGTCTAGAAAACATCCCATTCACCCGGCAGCGCATAATATTAAAAGTTATCTTTTTTCGAAAGAGGATTATACGCTTTGGATTATCGATTTATCGTTCTTCAAATTCCAACGTATGATTGAACATGATGAATATTTCTTCTTTATTTTTGTCTAAATATTTGCTCGAATGAGTCAATTCCCTTTATGTGTATACTTTTCAGCTGTTTGTTTAGGTCTCTTTACACTGGGGACACATAAAATAAAATAACATAAAACTAAGTTATTTATTTGTTTTCCTTTTTTCTAATAAAAATCCTTTGCTCAAATAGAATGTATTTTCGTTTGCAATGGATTAATATACGATGATGGATTTGAACTTCTTAACTTTAGGGCCTTGTTTGCTACGAGCAAACTTAGAACCACTGCTTGTGCTTGACAAGACATTTGCGGTCGGTTTGTGGAAAGATCACGTGTAAGTAAAACAGGGTAATTAATGCTGCTCGAGGTCAAAACCTTTCATGTTTAATATCGTACGTGGCAATCACCGTATGACGAAAGAATGCGCGGTATTTGCACATGTACAATTTGACGTGATAAGGACAACGCAAGTTACGGCTAAGTGATGTGTGCAATAAATTGCAAGATGATATTTTTTTAAATTGTTCTGTGTCGTAAACGTAACATTAAGTCCATTTTAACTCATTCTAATGACTAGAAATTAAATAAATGTACTGCAAACATCTCCGGCCACGTGAATTACAGAGGAAGCAAAAGACAAATGATAACAAAGATTTTAAAAATATATAATTCCCATAAACCTTCTGTATTGTTTATCTTATTCAAATAAGGCGTTAATGATGCAAACACTCGAGATGCAAATTTATCCGTAGTTAACACAGCCTTTATGGCATTTTTGTTAGCACTTCTTAAATCAATTCATAGTCAAATCAAGCGGCTAAAAACCACTTTTCGTATAACTAATGAGAAAAATATGGCTGACTTATTTTCTTAATAAAGAATTTGCAAAACCATTTCTCAAATGGCAGAATAATTGGGAGGAAAGGGGAAAAAAAAAACCAAAAAGGATTTTCTTTCACTTACCTTTAATCAAAAGTATTAATTAGATTTAATTTTAAAATGATGTGGTGATTTATAAAATTTAATTCAATTTTTTTTTTCTCAATCTTGTTTGTGCGTTCATTAGCCCGGACGACTATTCATTTAGGGTTGCTTGACTATTTGCAAGCTCTGTTTTCCTAGCGATAAATTCAGCTCATTTAATCCATTAATTTGCCTGGGTGGCAAGTAAGTTGCCCCCGTCTACGCTGCTAACAGTGTGCAACATAATGACAACAACAAAACCTCACTGTCACTGCACTGACAGGCAAGGATTACTTCCTAAAAATAAAGGGGATGTTAGAAACAAAAAGAAATAGCTTCTTTTTTTCCCTCCCCCCCACCCCCCACCGCCCTCTGTTTCTTTTTTTCTTTTCTTTTATATTCCGCTTTGTAGATTTTCTCCAAATTGAAAACATCCAGCGACAAAGACAAAACTAAAAACGGATGATTGAACTCTTTTCAGATAGTTCCAAATTCTGACACAATTTAATACTTTAAACTCAGGAGGGAAAGAGAAAAAAAATTGAAGGAAGAGAAATGGCGGCTTATTTACACGATTATACGTGTAAATAAACACATTTTGAACTCTAAATAACGCAGTAGCGATAATAAACTATAAATTTTTACACTAGAATAATTTATAACTTGTGTAGCTTTTCCTTTTAAGCACTAAGTTTGATTTACCGAGCCACTCTGGTGTCATGTTTCTTTCTAATGTATCGTCGCGGATATAAATTACCTCGCGGGATAATGTAGTCCATAAGACCATCAGACGAAACCTCACAGTGCTCGTTTTTGTCTTTTCAGTGGTGGCTACGGAACCTCATTTCGCAGAACCCATTCAGAATGTGACGGTGCCTATCGACCGAGATGCAAAATTGTCCTGCATCGTGGATAAACTTGGAGGCAATAGAGTGAGTTCCGGGTTGACCGGCTTTAAGTCTCTACTTGTCTCGTTAGTTTGAGAAATTGTATAAGCAATTTCGACTATTTTTACCAAGCAAATTTTAGATTAAATAACAAGCCGAGTAGCACGGCGCAATAAAGCTCAAAAACAGCGCCGTGTTGCGGTGTGGATGTTGTACTTGTAGCCGGTCGTAAAATTAGAATGATTTTTGTTTGCAGATAGCGTGGCTTAAATCTGACTCGCACACTATTCTTACAATCCATACCCACGTCATAACGCACAATTCTCGAATAAGGACTTCACATAACGGATTACGACAATGGAATCTTCACATCGATTCGGTCAAGGAAAAGGATCGCGGTTTTTACATGTGCCAAATCAACACTTCGCCCATGAAACACCAGTATGGGTACCTCGAGGTCGTAAGTAAGTGGAAATTAATCTTTTATCAAGGGTAAATGATAGATGTTTTCATTTGGCTCCCCTCTTGTTGAAATATGCACCAAAGTACAGTTGGAAAGCACAAGGGGTCGCTTTTCTAAATATTCAATTTAGAATAAGTTAAACTGCACTTCCTGTTTGGTTAAAGTCTTAAAACTTTTATTTTATTGCCTAAGAATTTGCAGGTCGCGATATACCCGGAAGTGCTTTATTCTCCTAAAATTGTCCCGTATAAATTTTCATATCATCACTCGGGGCAAAGCACTTTAACCCAACATTGCCCATAATGAAATTAGCACTCAGTATGCAGGTGTAGCCTTTTTTTAAAAAAAAAAAAATTGCTACCAACTTTCCATTTCGAATGTAATGATAAGTTAATCCTTGATTGTCTTTTCTCGTACAATTATCATTCCTTGAGCGCCTCTCTCTTGTGGGCGCGACTCGTTCCCAAGGGATACAGCAAAGTGGCTGGTGATTACTGCTATTTGACGCAGGTGTCAGGGTGTCAGGTGTAGGAAATGAAGATGGAAAAACGAGAACAAATGTGGAAATTATATTATAAGACACTTTCTCTGAATGAATCTCAACGGAGTTTCGCGTTACTTAAAAATCAACTACTGTACTGTATGTTACTTAATTTCTCCGCAAAGCGGTAATTGTATAAAAAAAATATTTTATTGCACTTGGTGCTCGACCAAAGCGCCCCCAGAATAAAAATAAAGAGCAATGCAAATGCAGGACTGTTTTTGGTGGTTATTACATAATGGTTTTCCAATTTTATTCCAAGTAATTCCCTCACGCGGAATAATTCGAATTGGTGACTCGAATAAGCAGATTTCTCTAGGTTAGAGCCTATAATTTATCGAGCAACGAATGCTGTAAAGAGTCTGTTATTAGTGGGTTGAGTCCGTAACAAGTTGCTTGCGGTTGTGTGGTTTTAGTAGTGCAGAAAGAGGTCTATTCATGAGCCCGGCGAACCCGCGCTTATTCTTTGGTTTTCATAAGTGTTTGCATCGGGTTTAATGCGTTCTGATTTCCCTTCGGAATCGCAATGACCAATTTAAACTTGTTTGGATTAGAATATCAAAAGCTTTTTCCATAAATCTTAACAAGCTTCAAGCTGAGGTTAGCGTCGTTATGTCGGTAATAATAATAATAATAATACCCATTTTGTGTTTCTATTTTTCTTTTTAAATTGAAAATTAGTTCCACCTGATATATCTTGGGATGAAACCAGTCAAGACGTGTCGGCCACTGAAGGCGAAAGTGTTTCCCTCACTTGCAAGGCAGTGGGCTACCCAAAACCAACGATCGTGTGGCGGAGGGAAGACGGTCAGCTTATTGTCTTGCGTTTAGAGAACAAGAAGAAGAAAAAGGGTAATGTTAATGTATTTCACGTGTTAATTAATGATCACTCAATTTTCTTATTATTTATTACCATTACGAATTTTTTTTTTATTTTAATTTAATCTGTCTTGGGAATGTTTTTCGTGCACGTTTCGTGATTCATTGATCTTAGTCATCGTTGTTGTTGATCTACGGCCGGTTTATTTGTTTTGGAAATTAATGACTGAGTTGCCATTTAAATTAGAGCTTAAGTTATGCTCGAACTTCGCTCCGGTTCAAAGGAAATGAAAAGATAGCGGTAAAAAGAATTTTTCTCCCGCCTTCAACCGTCTACTTTTACTGCTTTTATTTTTATTTTATTTTTTTTTTTAACTACAAACTAAGCTTTCAATATGATTTTGAAATTTATGGAATGTCCAATATGAAACAAAACAAGAAAGATTAATTGCTGTGGTGGTTGAAAAGCTTCATATAATTTTATATTTTTTTCGAGCCAAGCTATAAATTAAATACGTGAAAGACGGAATAATAAGTTGTTGATTAAATTTTGAGAACTCTCAGTTAATTGTAATTTTTTTTTAATTTTTTTTTTTTTTTTTAGTGGAGTTTGTGAATACAGAAAGTTTAAATATAAGCCGTGTTCATCGACGCCATATGGGGGTCTATTTGTGCATTGCGTCAAACGGCATCCCCCCTTCGGTCAGCAAGCGAGTCCGCCTTCAAGTGAACTGTAAGTTTCATACAGTTTGTAAAATCATATTTTCTCAATCGCTTAAAAAAAATGAAAATATTTATTAACAGTAGTAACTTAATTTATCTCTTTGGTCTATATTGAATGTCATAATTATTTTTGAATTTTGGATAGATAATAAGTTATTATTTATCCAAAATTCAAAAATAATAGTTTAGTAAATTAAATTTCTTGGTTATTATTAACCAAGAAATTTAATTTACTAAACTTTCACTAGGCAGTGCAGCAAAGCACAAGGGGTTGCTTTCTGCTTAGTAAATTTTCAGTGTTTAAATTGCATTTCCGGTTTGTTATCAAATATTCTAATTAATATCCAACTATAAGTCGGAAGTGCTACTTAAAATGCAATTATTATTTTTTTTTTAAATATTATTAATAAATATTTTTATGTTTTTAAGTTCCACCAATTATAAAAGTTCCCAATCAGTTAGTGGGTGCTCCCCTGGGGACCGAAGTAGAGCTCGAATGCTTCGTCGAAGTATCGCCGAGTAGCGCAAATTACTGGATGCGAGATACGGGCGGGGTTCTCATAAACGGCTCTAAGTACATGGTGACCGAAACACCAACAACACATTTCCGATTCGTCATGCGTCTAGTCATTCGTCAACTTGAGTTCAAAGACTTTGGAACTTATAATTGCGTATCGAAAAACTCACTCGGTGAAGCCCAAGGCTCAGTCCGTCTTCGAGGTAAGAAAATCTCGGCGCACTTATTTGATACCTCAACAACATTCCATCACCTATTTAATTTCAGTTTTTGATATGCCCGCGACAAGCATAAAGACTGAAGTTGATGAAGGAAGAACGATCGATACAAAGAGGAATAGTACGCATTAATTCAATCAAAGTCGTCAAATGAATGTAGAATGTCTAGTTTTTCATTCTAGGGCATTACTACACCTATCAATTTACACCTGTCTATCAAAACGAAACGCTCTATCAAAGCAGCACCGAACCGACTGACATTGTAAATTATCTCGGCATGAACCAGTCTCAACTAGGTGTTGTTTTTCATTATCATTCCTTATATAATATCAATTAATTTTAAAAAAATTTTTTTTTATTTTTTTATTAATATTTTTATTTTTGGATGAATTGTTTTAGTGTGTTTAAAAAGCAGCAATTATGCGCTTAACCTAAGCAATTAAGTTGCGCAAGTTGAAAAAGAAAGATAAAGTTTTATCTCGAAAGTTTTACCTCTCAGACTATACAGTATTTAATTTGGCCTGTTTATAATAATGCAGTAATGATAGGGTTATTATCTTGAAGATAGGTAAGTGTTCCTCGGAGAGAACCAAGAAGCATTAAGATTCTTGAATCGAGGGCTGTTTGCAGTGTTGAAATGCCAAAAGCTGTCTCGTCTTTGTGCTTGGAATTTTGAAGTGCTCGAGTGTATGAGAAAAGTTGTTTGTTTTCGTGCTTGATATTTTTCCCTTCTTTTCGCTTTCTTATTTTTTTCACTCTCATTCACTGTGCTGTCGCTTGCTGCCTGGATGAAGACAAGAATAATGCACTTGTCATCAAAAATGCATCTGGTGATGTGTTTAAGGAGTCATACTCTGAGAAAGAATCTCAGATCGGCACAGGTAAGTACGTGATAAACAATATCGTTTTTGCTCCTTCACAAATGTAGTGAGAAGTAAAATCGATACATTGATACTTTTGACACATTTTTCATAAACCCAAGACATTTTTTTTTTTTTTTTTTTTTTTTTTTTTTAATGGCGCAAACAAATAAAGAAGCAAGAAAATTTATTAAAAAATTAATACAAAGAAATAGTAAAGACAAAATTTAAGACGTGTTAAAATCAAATGGAACGTCTCAGAATCGGTGAGAAATTGTTGTCTAACTCGAGTCGGAGAGAAACGCAGTGATGTGTTGTTGAAATGCTTCTCGCCCTCGCCCGCCTCGAAGGGCGAATCGCGAGTCCATGCTGATTGAGAGTCGCGTTGAGAGAATAGTTTTCACCTTTATTTCAACTTCTTTGCTTCTGTGATAACCAAAGTGTAAAAGGAAACGAGCGACAAGATTGTTTGCTTCCGTTCTTTTTATAGCCCTCGTTGAAATCACTTCTTAGTTGAGCTTCTTGCTCAAGCTGCAGCGGGGTGTAGTGATTTTTACACTGCAATCTCCAGCCAAGGGTAAATTATTTTCCTTACTTTTTTCTCAATTAGGTCAATAGCCCGGATATTGCCTTCAAACGATTAAACATTTAGTGAAAGCCAAGAGTAAAACACAAAGCTGTTTTGGATTTGAGGGAACCTCTTTTTTTCTCTCGCCAGATTTACGACGCTGTTTTAAAAATGACGTAGCGCGTATGATTGGAGAAAAATGGCTGGTATTTAAGATTACCCATTAATCATTAACGGCTGTGAATTAAATGCACGTTCTTTCACGGTGCACTTGATTTAACACAATTGCCCGATTCGCCACCTAGTGGCTGTAATACACACAAGTGCCTAATTTCCAACCCACGTTAAAGAAGACCACGTGATACATTGAATAAAATGAGTAAAATGCTTTAAAAATGCACGATTTGTGCATTTCATTTCCTAATGAAAGGTGTTCATATTTCCCCTCCCTACTTTTGGGCGGGGGTAATAACTACCTTTACACTTGCTAGTTTCAAAGTGGCGGTAAGCAGCTGGTGTTAATGGTTACCTAAACGTGGTAGATGGTTCATAGAACACTGCCTTTCGGTGTTATTAAGGTTAATGAATGTATAGGTTTGTTGTTTTAAAATAGATAATAAATAAATACGAAATGGGTTCGCCAAGAAACTAAAGGTGCAATTTTTCACACAAATCTACTGTAGCAAAACACTGAATTGTTTACTCATCCCAGCTTTAACGGTTAAAGGTTTGTTCTTGTTTACCTACCACAACCCCGCGGTTTCTTAGACGACATGTGTGAAAAAGAAAACCCTCATTGCTCATTCATGCGCTTCCGAATCTCAAACACTCACTGAAAATCTCGAATACAAATCAAGTCACGATCGCGGCTGACAGCCCACGATAATAAAACTAAAAACTCGCACTTAAAACTCGCACATTTACATTTTTTTACATATAAAAATTAAAACGCAACATAAATAAATGCGTTTCTTTCCAGGAGGACGGGCCACGACCATCAACAACAGTCAGATGACGTCAGTCCTACTTCTCCTTTTTTACTCCCTAGTTACGGCCAATTTTTCCATACTGCAATGTATATGTATATAATCAGAATTTACGACAAGTGTAGAGACAAGGGAGTTTATATCGATTTCCTTTTCAATTTGTTCAAAAGACAGACCACAAATAAGTGTATAGCTTTAAATACAACAAGTTATTGGCTGTCTTTATGAGGCTTAAGTACAACCTCTAAAATGGATCTTCACGTGAACGCTCAATGCAATGTATTAAATTTTCTTAAGAAACAGCTGAATCTTTAAAAAAAAAAAATCTAAAAAAAAAAGAAAGAAAAAGATAAAAAAAAAAGAAAGAAAAGAAAAAGCCACTGCTCAGAATATTAAAAAGTGCAGCTTGTACTTTTTTCACACTCGTCTGAAAAAAAACATTCCATTATACGGAATTTATATTTACTTTTATTTTCGGTGTAGGTAATAATAATAATGAATGCAAAGCCTATGAGAATGTCTGTTATTTCAAGTTTAATTAATGGTCTTCTTCTGTATATTCTATACAATGCCTTACTCATTTTATTCTTCAATATTTAAGTGTTAGGATTTATTTTTATGATTAGTCTCTCTTAATGATTCCATATAGAAAGTAATTCATTTTTTAACATGAGTTTTGTTAAACTTATTACTTTTAAAATGCATAGGCAGTCCTGTCAATCTTTAATCTGCTTGAGGAATTGGTTTAGTATTGGTATGTATGTGTCCATATGTACAGAATTAAACATTTTACCAGATGAAGAAATACTGTAGCTGTTACCAAAAAATATAAATATAGATCTATAAATAAAGATTATTGATGAAATGTAATGAGAATAAATGCAGAATTATAAATTACGACTAAAAATTGTCTTTTTTTCATTTAATTTTACATTTATTACCTTTTTTTTATAACTGTTCTGATCAAACATGATTCGATTTCATCTTCATTCATTCATTTATTATTACACACCACCAGTCAATGCAGAGACCAGACGCCAGAGGAGGTGCAGAGCGATAAAATGACATCGACTGATGACATTTTCGATTGCCTATTTTATTGTTGAATTTTATTTCGGAAAGTGATTGGCACTTTCTCCTTTCAATTTTCGATTAAAATGGCTACATTGGGAATCATGTTAAATTCCCATTGAAAAACTCGCTTTATAAATACGGTACCAGTCACCAGAGTGCAAGAGAGAACTTGTAAAAGCAAAGTTACGCAAGATCCATATTGATGTACGACCAGGATTCCCACTAAACAATAAAAATTGCTGATCCGTTCAATTCAAGTCCGAAAGTGAAAGTAAGTCTAGCCACGTCTGACTTCAATGTAACGTGATTACTTCTCCACTTGAAACTCAAGATTCAATCCCTGACCACTAACTGTGCTACTGCCACTTCTTTGCCCCTCCAGCAACAAAAATTCACCGCAATGGAACACAACAGATTGTAAACTCATTCAAATTCTCTGCATGAACCAAATTCCATTGGAAATCATTAAAAGTAAAAATTAAAATTTTTCACACCGAAAACAACCTGAGGATGTTTTTAACAGATTCTTATAATTAATTAAATTCGAATTTATTGAAAACTCTAAATTTGAGCAAAAACTCACTAATACAATCAGACAATTTGGAATGGTTTTCACGGTCAAATATCACTTAATAGTACACTTAATAACTGTCAAAAAATGAAATTATTCAAAAATTTCATCTGACTGACAAGGAAAACGTGCCAACATAGGAATTCAAATACTACCACATGAGTTTGTAATAAATAAAATTTAAAAAAAATAATAATAATTTAATCGCTCAAATCACCTTTCTGAGCACGTTGTTCGAAACACTTTCCGTAACGTTTGAGTTGCCGTTGCCTGGACTGTCGAATGTTTTCGAATCGAGATCCATTTTGATGTGAAACCTTGTCTCGTATTGGGTTCGTTCTGGTCGACAGATTTTAGTGTCTTCGGTTTGCGAAAAGTGTCACGTTTGCCATTCACGCAGTTGTCTTTTGTATCTGCTGCTGCAGGTGATGGTGATCTAAAATAATAAATTAAAATAAAATTTATAATAATGGTAAAAATATTTAGAACTCACAAGAAGAGCCTCTCGACTTAAGGGTCATGAAATCGCCCCCAAATTGATACAAAACAATTGTTTATATTGACTTCAAAATTTGCATTATTGAGGTAGTGATAAAAGCCGCATTCATTTACCGAGTAGTTGAGTTTGGGTGAGTCCATTTTGTTTTAGACAACTTAGGCAACTTACTTGTTAGAAACATGCATAGAAACATGTATAAATAAAACAGTAATACCGGTTTTATAACAACTTATTTGATTACAATGCAAACTTTAAATTCAATTATCTCTCATTGTATATTGAGCATTGACAAAAATAATTTTAGGGAATAATATAATTCACTGTGACAATTGTTTCGTATCAATTTGGGAGGCTCTTCTTGTCAGGGATGGAATTGGAATTCTGATTACATAATTTTTTTTTAAATGCAAATACTAATTTTAATTTCAATACTATAAATGTTTATGAATACCAATACAAATAAGTTACATGAAAAATTCGAATTTAAATTCTATTAAAAATTTAACCTTTGTGTTGGTTAATCTAAAAATGAAATTGACGCTTCATTCCTTCGTGGTTGAATCCACATCCACACTACTGATGGCTGGTCGTAGTATTTGGCCGCTCAAACTTGTCAGCGAATTCAAGCTTCGACTTAAAATTATCACTTTATCATCAACCTAAAAAACTTAATAAATTAACATCTAAAATTATGATTGAATTACCCGGCATGCAGGTGAATACCACAAATGCAGTGCTGAATTTTCCGGACATCTATTTCCAAAATGATTCATCATCCCGTGGATAAAAGACAAGATATCGTTGTATACCATATTTGGCCCACCAAATCCACCGATGATTAAAGCGTGAAATTGGTTTATTAATCCTTAAAAGAAACTGTCATTAGTTCCAAAATAAGTAACTATTAACAACAATTAAAAATCTACCTATTTGTGATTATCCGTAACGAGGCCGAGGCAAAAGTGTTTTTGTTTCGTGTTTTTTCTACATCATTGTCTTCATATTCAACACCCACAAATCGTTAGAACTGAAACAATTAAAACCTAAAGTCAAAATTAATTTTTAAAATTTTTAAGGGTTAACCCTTAAAGTACCAGCTAGTGGATAAACATCCACACAATTTTTTGGACAGCGATAAAAAATAATTTATTTTTTTATTTTTTATTTTTTTTTTAATCTCAAATTTTGGGAGTTTGACTCTTTTGTAATAAACTAATCATTTTTGTAATTTTTATGTCAATAAATTACTTAATTATGGAATTATTAGGAATTAATGATTGCTGCCCCTGAAAATTTAGCATTTGAGGATAGAGTGGCTTCACCTACATGACTAATTAAAAGGGGTTTAAAAGGGGTTTAAAAGGGGACTCTTCTGTGTTACATTACCGATGTTTATCCACTATCTTGGAGTTTTACGTTGGATTTTTTTCGTTGGTACTTTAAGGGTTAAAAAAAATCTGCATCGCGTATGGCTGACCTGACCATTGCTCTGCCCATGCTCTGCCGCTGCAGACCTCCGAAAAAAACCATTAAATCAAGGTAGCACAAACTTTTGGACTAGGATATGTAAATCTGTTCCTACAAAATAAAATGTAAAAGTTTAAAATTTATAGAGAAAGATTAAAGACAAAAATACAAACTTGCGGCTAGAGATTGAGTCCACTCTCTATTCGCTAAATCGAACCTCCACAAGTCATTAAATTTCGTCCTTGTGGTCGTGCATCCACCAAATATATAAATATACATTGAGCTTCCAAATTCCAATGCAACATAAATTGTGAATACCTTTTCGAACCTTCCTTGCCTTGTCGCGTAGCTGACCCAACAGCCACCAGAGTGCGCTTGTGGTCGGTGGCGTAGTTGGGTCTGCCTGCTCTGCCTCGCCCGGCCTCGCATTCATACACAAACGAGCCGCTATATGTAAATATATGTAAATTGTAATCCAATGGGAAGTGTTTAATTTTTGGAACACTTTTTGAATCGTCGTAGCACTTTAACGAGGGGTTGGTAGAAAAGGAGGAATAGAATGGAGGAATGGAAAGAGGGCGGAAAGTAGAAAAGGAATAATGGAATGGAATACCAGTTTTTGATACACTTGAAAATGAAAAAATTACCGATAGTAATTACAACTGTTTTCGAAGTCACGCGATATGGTGCTGCTCAGGGATGGCAATTTGAATTCATATTGGAATTGGTATTCGAATTTTAAAAAGAATAACAATTCGAATTCGAATTGAAGTTCGAATTTTTCAAATACTGTAATTTGAATTTATAATTCAAAAATTTTTGCAAAAATTTGAATATCTCGTCTGTACTACAAATTAATACGTTATTTTTATTCGTAGCTTTGTTTGAATTTCATCTTGTTTTGTTCTCACTTTAAAATATGAGTTGTCCAGTTGTTAGCAGTTTTTCTTGGCAGTTTAATGTGAAAAAAATGGACTTGGGAAAGTTGATGTTGAATCACACTGTAAACACTGTGGTTCTGTTTTTAAAGGAAAAGTTGTGACAATCTTAAAGAATCATTTAAAAAAACGTCATCTCAAATTTACGAATTAGTGTTGCATAAAGATTATCGTGAATTGGCAGATTGTCATGACGATGAAAACAAGGGGCAGTGCTTAATGAGACATAAGAGCATTTTTGTAGAATAAGAGGCATGCATAAACTGCACTTGTCCGCGTTTGATGCCATTAAGGCAAGACAAACTAATTATTACTTTATTAGACAGAATGCAGTAAAGTGATTATATGCATCACTTTGCTTCGAAGACTGATTTTTCATTTTCATTAAAAACTTAAATTTTTTCAAAGATAGACTTTATTAAACAGGACGCATTGACGTGATTATATGTATATCAAGTTTCAAATGTGTTATTTTTTGTGTTTTGTGTATGTGTTAGTATACATAGACATAAATATCATAGTGTAGTTTTATATTAAACTAGCATTTTACCCGTGCTTCGCTACGGGACACAGAAGCGTGTTTTTTTCCTGGGTTGTTGCTTTTTATTTAGATT
>JAQFZP010000378.1:0-38502 GCA_034695745.1 Geophilus truncorum
GCTTTTTTTGATATTTTAAAAGTTGTTTAAGGTATTTTATAGTTTTAGCTACCAAAGCTTTTCATAGATATCTATTCGCAGCTAAATTTTAATTACATTAATTAACTTCTCGAGTGTGTAGAAGTAAATGTGTAAAATTGAAAAGTTTAAATATCTGGCAAGATGGTCAAGTAATATTGCTTTTGATGTTAAAAATTATACACCACACAGTAACGGAATAGTATAGTTTTATGTCCATAACTTTTTCTAATTTAATTTAAATTAAATTTTTATTTTTATAGACGCGCACCAAAGAACGTTCTTCATGCCTTTACAGATTAATTATTATAAACTAAGAAATATTAATAAAATTGATGTAACCATAAAAGACACTAGTTCTTTGCATATGGTTTTGAAGCAAACCCCAATAAACTTTAAAATTATTAAAGTTTACATACACTAGAGACCGTCACATGATAAATTGCATAATTTGACGGAATTATTTAAAAGCTTAAAATCTTTCTTTTTAAACATAACTACAAGTATCGCACTGTATGCGACAAGCATCGAAAGCGAAAATGTACAAAAGTGGACAGTTTTCTGTCGACTTGATTTGGTAGCTGGACTTAAGACTTAAGACCAACGATCGCATGACAGAATTTGAGTGACGTTCCGGAGACACAGACCACCCTCCTTCCAATGCCCGCACTCTCACTCCACGTCCTTCAGGGCGCGCGCGTCCCGCCGCGCTGTTTCGCGCCATCTCTCCCGACGGGGTCTCCCATTTCCTGAACCGGAAGCGGTGATGTCACAGCGGTGCTCTCTCGCGAGGCCGATCCGTTAGCGTTCCAATCGATAGCGCACGCTGTTCTCCCTTCTCATTGCCCATCCCTTCCCTACTCCCTTTCCATTCAACACCGACCAAGACAGTCTCCTTCATCTTTAGACTCCTGCGAACTTTGTAAAGTGAGCTAATGAATAATAGGAGCTAATTGAATAGGGTTTTGATTAAATAAAAATCTTTTTGTAAAATGAGGCAAAATTGCAGTTAGTGGCTTTTACTCTGCATCTACTCGATTGTGTTCCGCAACATGACTCTATCTCTCACCTAATTACAGAAACAAATTGAAAAAAAATTAAAAATTACTATTACCTTCAATTGATTTAAGCACGTTTGAAAACTTCAATGGCCTGACGGTCTTCACGTAATGAAATATTAATTCGATTATGTGGAAACTTTAGTTATACAGTGCAGTGCTTGAGAAAGTGGTTTTGCAAGTACGAAGTCATTTTTTTTTTTGTTTTTGGTCACTTAAATTTGCCTGTGAATCTCACAACTGATCCAAGACATTTTCAAAAATAATGCATTGGGCTTTAAAAAAATTTAAAACTCAACAAATCCTTAGAAATCTTGAAATTTCCGGAAAAAAATTTTCTATAAATCTATAAAACCTGAAAAGTTTAGAAAATCTTCGCACACCTTTGAAAATATCTGCAAATCATTAAATGTTTTTAGACTTCAAGCACAAAAATATATTCTAAATCACTCTGAATCTGTAAATATTTATGCAAATTTTTCAAATTTCTTCAAATATTTACAAATCTTAGCAACGTCATTTTTTATGGAAAGAATTTTGAGATTCAAGGTCACACAAATCGACCTCCAACACAATTGAAAGAATTAAAATAATTTTTTTTTTTATAAATAGTTTTAAATTAATTTTTTATTTTTTTATTCCAAAATTTTTTAAATTTTTGGATGAACGGATATTGTGGATTGTCCGGGATTTGTTTGTTATCGCAGACGCAAGGCGTAAGATGGGGCAATGGGCGCCGCTTTCGCGCTGCAAACTTGTCTTAGATCGATGTTGTTCGTCGTCTGCGCTGTTCCGGACTTGCGTTCAAAAGGCCTAGGTCTGGGCGGGGGAGCGAAACGGGTAGAATTAAAAATGCGGAATGCTGTTGATCGGCTTCCGTCACTGGCGACTGTCAAGGAGATAGTAGCGATGAAAGGAAAGAGTTGACAAGCGCGGGTGAACTTGTTGGACTGGGAAGAAAAGGGAGAAAAGCGGAGAGATGATATAGTCAGCATCATGAGAAGCTTCATCTGTTTCGAAGCGCAGTGTTATCGGAAAACATAGGCACTCGTCATTTGTTATCTTCTTCAAGTTATTAATTATTAAAACCTTCCTCTTCACATAATACGGGCAATTCTTCAGGATTACTGCGCCAACACCTGTCTGTCGGTGGTTAGTGCAAAGCACAGTCGATGAATTCATCACCTGGTACCCACAAAAAAAAAAGAATTCCAACGAATTTTTCACAACCAAAACGATTTCTCGTAGTTTTGTTCTTTTTTTCCCCCAAAAAAAACAGTTGCTGGGATTACGTAAAACATGACTTTGCTTGGGTTTTCAGCCGGGTCACTTACCATTGCAGATCTGAGAGTTTTATTACGTGGGGTTTGGAAAGGGTTAAGACATGAATGTGATGAATTGATTGCACGTTGCAACTCGTTCTATTGATTTCCCTTCCTTGAAAGAAACGTGAGTAATGCAGTCGCTAATCACTCTCCTATCCGATAGGGATGCAGGTATAGACCTTCTTCTGTCTCCGTTTCCCACGGGAGTGCAAGATACAGTCGTAATTAGGCCTCACGTGAAAAATGGTGTAATTAGTGATGATTGAAGACCCCGACTCGCCGTGTCACACACACGAACGACAAGGCGCCTTGCACAGGTTTCATCGAAAAGAAAGAGGAAAAAAAGGGATTGAGTAAGGTCTCTATACTAATTGATATCAATTCTGATACGAAATGGGGGAAAAAATCAGCTCAATTGAAATCTTTTTTCAATGAACTGCAAATTTCCGATCCAAATTTTCCACAAAGTGGATATAGATATTCAATACAAATGAGTAATCAGCTGAAGAGGCATTAATCAATATACTGTATACTGTAAATCGACGAGTTTGAATTAAGATGAGATGTAAAATTGGAGTAAATAAGTCTGCTACCTACTGTGTGTATTTTATGTCATGACTTTTGAACTGCAGGTGACAACTGCTCTGAATGGCTATTCAACTATCCGTGGGGAATTAATGGTCAATCATTTTCAAAAAGAAATGGTGGCTCTACAAAAATCTCTGATAAACCTCAAAATCTTTAAAAATCTCTGAAACTCTTGAAAATTAAAAAAAAAAAAAAAAAAAAAAATCTATTTAGATTCCAAACTCTTCCACGACACTTCAGTTCCTCAAAAAGCCAGATTGGGACAGAGACAGAGAACTGGCTCATTACATAATTTTAGCCACATTGACCTGATCTACTGACTCAATCAAATCCACAAGCTCAAGTGAAAATCTCCCAGAAAATGAACACAAACATAGATACGGCACGCCGTCGACAACTAAGCTTACTCTACAATCCATTGATTTTGTGGTTACTGGTTATGTGCAAATCGAAACCAATCTTTAATCAAATTTTTCTCATTTTAAGCAACAAAAATTGCTTTAAAACAAATAAGTTTTTTTTTTTTTTTTTTTTTTTTTTGCATTCGCTAACCCAGTGCTGTGAACTCATACCGCCAACTGTATGTTGGGTAGGCTTGTGTGCAAGGCACACTTGCGTCGCTTGCAGCGTTGACGGGGAAATGGGGGGAGCTTTTCGCATATATCGAACAAGCTACATCTCTACGCGTTTCTTAATCTTTATTTACGTAAGATTAAAGAATGAAGCAAGCGAATGGGATGTATGAGAAAGTAACGGTAAAAAAAAATAGACGAAGGATTACTTTGGAGAAATGCGCAATTTCTTCGCTAATGCCTCAAATTCCTCAGCGGAGGTTGAGGGGAACCTTCCCTAGAGTGTTGGCTTCAAATCTGGTTTACGTTGGCTTAGCTTTCGTCTACGTATACAAGACATTGTGCACACTTTCTTTTTTTATTTCGTGCTTATTTACTGGCGCCTTTTTTGCAAAGTGCACACGCCTATAAAGGAAGAGGGAAAGACTACACATTTCCTAGTTTCCCGAGAGACGAATCTAATGTTTCGACCCCTTCACCCAGACGCGATCTCTTTGCCCCTCCTCCATCTTCCCAACCCCTGCGTCCCTCTCGAGGTCTACTCGGTGCATCCAATCAAGATGAGTAAGTTGGACTCATCATGCTCCCTTCCCAACTTTCAACACTTTGATTTATACGTAGTACTGAATTTTTTTATTTTTTTAAATCTGATAAAAAAAGTTGTCGCTTACAAATGTTGTCATTAGGAAATTTGATCAGATATTGATTATTTTTGCGCATTTTTCAAAATTGTATACGTAACCTAAGCGGTAACATAAGTATACTGTGCATTGTCGGTACCTACTACTTGTATAAATTGTGTCATTGCGAATAAAAAGCAACTTACACAATTTTGGAAGCCATCATGTTTTACCCGATTAACCGAATCAAATTTTTTTCATTTAATTTTCAATGATTCTAAGAGAAAAAATTAAATAATTCGAGCCATAGTATACGAGGTATTTGAAATTGGTAAATTGGAGATCGCACAAACGTATCTGACATTTCTATATGAACGGCAAGAAATATCGAACTGCGTATTGATGACATCCGTTTCCTTGACGACGCGTCTCACCAATGCAATTAGGACCAATAGACACGGTTTTGAGCTCCACCTTCCGGTCTTGACGTCCGGCTCTCGCATTAAAACGGATGAAAGTTTCTCTGGCTCCCCGCGTATGCCTCTCCCCTTTATTTGATTTAATTTTTTTCTGATATAATGTTGGCTTAATTCTGAAACAATGGCCTTGGCGTCGATTAATTTTATTCGTTCTTCGGTGAGCTCGCTGTTTACATCACGGGTGCGAGCAAGAATTTTCATTTCAATATTTTTCTTCTTTCGGGAGACGATACTCGTCAGCTAAACACAAGAATGTGAAAAAGGAACGTCGGATGGAAGGGATGTAGAGGCCAACTCAATTTACCCTCGGGAATAATTACATTTTTATGTAAAAACGCCCATGCCGCCATCATTTGTTAGTTTACTCAAGTAAGGCGAAAACGAAGGGAGGGAGAAATTCCACAAAATCCTGGGCCTTTAACTCGCCTTTTTATTTTTACCCCACAATATTTTTTTTCTTCTTTATTATTAAACTAGAGATCCTACAGCCGCTTCACTGGCTGTGTTTCTGTTCTGCATCCTATACTATGACGTCAACACATTTAAAACACGCGCCAAACGAAATGCTGACGCCATCGCACGTGATCAGAAATGACCAATTAAAATGCATACAGACAGACTCACAATGACGCAATTTGAATACGTATTAATACTGCATTATGGATGGATGGATGGATTATAATTAAATTATGATCTCGGTATTAGTCGATGTCGATTAGCAAAATGATGGTTGCATTTATGTATTAGGAGGAAAACAAGTTGTTAATAAATCCCTAGTTCGGTAGCTGTATGAAATTTGTCAATAAATCTGTGTCAAAAGGATTGGTGAAGCGTGTGCATGCTGGCCATTTGGCTTCCGGGCGACGACCAATCAAGCGAATGTGTGCAACTCGTTTCCGAAAGAAGAAATAGAAAAGAAAGAAGAATCAAACCAGACCAGCGTTTCTAAGCCTTTTGCTACTGCACATCGTGCCTTTATTTTTCAATAATTTATAGAAAATTTTTTTTTATTTTTTTTTTTAATTTTCAAAAATACTTTATTAAAAAAAAAAGAAAAAAAGTTTTTGCTAAATTATGTGGTAGTTAAAAAATTGGCAACATTCGTTGGATGCCAGAAAGCAGAAAGAAAATTTGATTTGTAACGATTTTAATCAAAAATCCTGATAAACGAATGCCTTAGTTTTAAGAGAAATGCAGCATAAAATCCACTTGGAAAACAGGTGATAATTCATTTGGATTATTTGCTTTAGCTGGGACAAATCATTAAAAATTTGATTTATTTTTGGCTCGCTGTCTTGTCATTTTACGATACTTGCCGTTCAAATCATTTTACTGACTTTTGTACATTTTTTACGCAATTTCGTTCTCCGTAGAGTTAAGGTCAGTGTGGTTTTTTTTTTTTGTTTTTTTTTTTTTAAATTGACTTCCCAGGAAACTATAAAAGTTGTTATTATGATGTTGTTTAAATGTTTAAAAAACAATATCTACCATAAGATAAGTTGAATAGAAACAAATTTCAATTTTGAGCGCTTGTATCTAAGTTCAGAGATTTTATTTTGGAATGATTTTTTGTTCAGACTTAAACTGTAAGTTTCAATAAATTAGAAATTTTTTAAATAGTTAATTTTTTTTTTAAATTTCTGTTTCTCTTCACCAGCTAGTTGGGGTAAAATCTCATAAAAAAAAAATTGGAACTTTGCAATAATGTAATTTCTTTGTTTTATTTTTTTGTGCAACAAAAGGGTTAATCTGTAATTCCGTAATAAAGCATTTCAACCATTAATGAACTGTTAATAGTAGTGACGCTGCTACATAACTGTATAACCATAAAATAACTGACATCTGCATTTGCTTTTTACTGTAAATCCAACGTAAATTAGTGAAAATTTTCATGCTTAAATCTCCATTTGTATAGAATCTTTATAAGCTTTTTGCCAGTAATTTTACAATTATGTTTAAGTATTCAAGATGGATGCCACACCAAAATGAAGTACAGAGTATATAAAATACAAGTTTCAGTATTAGTTAATTGTAATATCATTTCTTAAGAATGAAAGCGAGCAGGCAATAAAGACCGAATTGTGTAACGTATCGACAGTTTGCAATGCTATTATGAGTGCATCCATACTGGTTTATTGTAATAAGGTTGTCGTGCATTTGAGTAAATTGTTGACACGCGTGCATCGTCTTCCTCCACACGACACACGACATGCAACTTTCGTCTTTCTCTGGAGACGTCATTTGAAAGCAATTAGATTTTAATCCCTGTGAGGAAACTCCAATCTTTCCCTCTTTGTCTTAAAGTCTTTTAAGGTTAATTAGTAGGCATGAGAGAGAAAACTCTTGTCTCTTGCAACTCTTTTCCACCTTTTTCTTTTTTCCCCTCTTCTTTCTTATTTTTTTATTCCTTTTTAAACTTGTCTTAAAATTTTTTTTTTATTTTCGCACAAAATTAGACAAGTTTAGTTTCAACTTAATTCGAATTAACTTCTTCTAACTAACTTATAATGACATCGCTGACAAATTTCGACGTACATGCACGTCACTCACACTCATTATCGTCGATCAATCGCTTATTTCCCAAACACAAACACTATTCTGCTCTTCTTTGATCTCGAATGCTTCGAATTCTCCCCCAACTTTTAGTTATCTATTTATTTCCCACGATAAAAAAAAAAGTGTCACTGTCTAACGCTGACAAGCATTCATTAAATAATTTCATCTTCTTTTCCCTCATCTTTTCTCCGTATGCCTATTTAAAAATAGCTGCTACGCATGCGCTCAATTGAAGTAATTAAGCGCAATGCTGTGACAATTAAAGCCACACGTCGTCCCTTCTGCACAAAAACTGCAAAAGTTCGACATTCTTTTGCATCGACTTGAAAACTTCTTCTATTCTTTGTTTATAGAGCTTTTACAAAAAAGAAAAAAATTGAGCGTTAATTACCATCAATTCAATTTTTTTTTACAAGTACATACGGAAATTGCTTTACCGTAATTTTAAAATACCGTTCGTTAATTAAGAAACGAAAACAGCAATAAAAATTGAAACTCAAATTCGATGCATTTATGCGTGATGTCCGAACGTTCGACGGTATAATTCCATTTCCAGCCAGTAGATGGCGCGAGAGATAAAAAGAGTTTGAAATGAGCAATTGTCGAAGAGCTCGTGCGGACGACGAAGAAAGTGCTTTTGACTTTTGTTAAACGTAGGGGTTGGAAATTGTTCAGTGATTCATTAGCCGTCAATTAACCAAGAAAACCTGGGACTAACAAAATTTGCTTAATTGCCGACAAAGACGAACACATCGCCTGATGAAATTAAATACCCTGCCGTCCATAAATTAATTTCTCCCGATAAGACGTGGCTGAAGAGAACGAAAGACTTTTTTTTTTCCTTCTTCCTCCCACCCTGACATTCCCCAACCCAAGCAAATTTAAAAAAAAAAAAAAAAATAAAAGAAGAAAAGTGGACTTCCAATCAACCAGAGGAACAAGTTGACATTACATTCGTTGTTAATCAACTTAAATAGACGTCTACACTTTAATTAACTTAACTTTTCCCCAATTCTTAACGTTTAAATTGTGTAGACAAGCGTTTTCACGTTAAAATGTCAGTCGTTTTCCCAACCTTATTGAATTTTTCAAAAACGCATAAAAAAGATCAGATAATTTTTGCAAAATGTTTTTGTTCTCATTCATACTTGTATAAAACCTCAAACGCAGTGCCGCAAAAACTGCCTCCGATTATAAGGTCTTCAACTCGTATTAAAAAGGGTAGTGACCATAACAGTCTTTATAATAATAGAGTCAACGAATCCACCAAAGTCCTATTGGCTCTCCATTCCACTCCTAAGAGCTTAAGGCGTTAGAAAAAATACTCTTCTTTCTTACTGTCTACAGAAAGCTGAGTAATATCAACTGATTAACATTGCGTCACCCATTAGGCCATTTTGGCGTAAAGATCGGGCAAACTCGAATGTCGTCGACGAAATTTGTGGAATTTGTAAAATTTTATTTAAAGATTTGCAAAGATTTTTGAGATTTTCGAGATTCGTAAAGATTTGTATATACGGTACTTTGTAAAGATTTGTAATGATTTAGTAAAGTTTTGCAGATTTTAAGGTTTTGTTTTTTTTTTTTTTTTTTTTTTTTTTTTTTTTTTTTTTTTTTTTTAGCGATTTGGGAGGTTTTGTGACTAAAGATTTGTGATTTGTAATAAATTGCAGAGATTTTTAGAGATTTGCATTTTTTTGACCCAACGACGAGATTTTCGAAAATGTCAGATGTCTTGTATTTGGGCCATTTGGATTTGCAAGTTGCCTGTTTGGTCGTGGCCCTTTGCCAATTTTCTTTGATCATTTAACACACTCCTAATAAATTTATTATGCAATTTGGCAAAAGTTAAGCAAAAATTAAAAATAGGTTTGTCTAATCGCACAAATTTCTCATTTTTTACATTTTTTTTAAATATTTTTTTAAATTGAAAAAAAGTTTAAATTCAGCCAAGAAGAGAAAATTTGAATTAATCTTCTTTCTAACCGATTAATTTTTTTAAGGAAAAAAAACAACATTAGTGGCATTCAATATCTTGGTTTTTATAGTTTTTGTTGTTTTTGGAAAATAGTTTTTTTTTTCTTTTTCTTCTTTCTTTTTTTTTTTTTTTTTTTTTTTTTTTTTTTTTTTTTTTGTAAAATTTTTTTTTTTTTCTTTTTCTTCTTTCTTTTTTTTTTTTTTTTTTTTTTTTGAATTTGTACTTGTATAGCAAAAACAATTTTCAAAACCCACAAAAACTTTAAAAACCAACATATTGAATGCCACTATTATTTTTGTAATGTTTTCTTGCATTCTTTTGAAAATGCTCGCTTTCAATAAAAATTATTCAAAAAAAAAAAAAATTAGGGGTAAATAAAAATAAAAAGTGTAGCAATTTTCTATTTGTAGTGCGGCCAAAACGGCACCAAATCACGTGTAAATTGGCGCAATTTGTGAACACAATGAAATTAAATCATTTATTTTTAAACTGCAAGTACTGTCCTAAAATTTCCATTGCAATGTTGCCCAATAAAACGCTATTTTCAAAACAATAAATCGAAGGAGGAAAAAATCAGTTAATTCTCTACGTAAAATAAATTTTATACTTATCTTAAACGTTATTTAAAGTTTAAACTTATTAGTTTCCCTTTTTTCGTATACATAAAATACGCATTATATTTTATTTGTCCCAGCAAAACTTTGTCTAAATACTGACAGATGGCGTTGTACCAACTTCCAACACTTTACTTTTCTGCATGTTTTTAAAATTAAAAAATTGCACCTTTAAAAATTATTTTTTTCATCTTTTTCGTGATTAAATGTAGTGCATGTTTGAGAGCAAATGAAAACCCAGTTTGAGCCCTACTAAGAGAGCAATCAAGTGTCTGCCACTCTTTACCCATAATTCCCTTTCATAGAAACAAAGAACATTTGGCGAGATTGGGCCATCGTCTTCCTTCCTTTCTCTCATCCGCAATTAGCGCACTAATTGGATATTCAACTGTTGGTTAATGGGTTGTGGTAGTGAGCACACAGAGTGTTTTAATTGGTGCCGCCCTCACCCTAATTAGCAGAGGGAAGAGGAGGTGGGTGAGAGACCTCTGTCCACACTTTTAAAATGAACTAACTGGGCATCCCGTCGTTACGCAAAACCAGACTCTGAAACATTTTAACCTTGTTGATAACATTTAATCACGAAACTCCTTTGGAAAAAATAAAATAATAAAATAGTTAAGCTTACAATGCAAATACATGCAAATTTGGATTTGTCTGAAAATGAGGATCTAAACGTGCTGTCACTTTAAATTTTCAGTTTAGACGATGGGAAAAGAATCTCTATTAGCGGTTTTCAGTTAATGGAGTCTTATCACTTTTCCGGGCTTTTCGAGCGTTCTCTTGTATAGTGGCATTGCATTAGGCGATAACGTCATCTCAGTAGCCCCACGATTCTAGCGCCAATTTTTAACGAAGTCAATTGAACTTTTTTGTTAGTTTTTATGGTGCGCTAAAGTTAAAGGGCGGTTTCCCCTTCGCAGAGAGACTTCGCACCGACACTATGTCACCATCCAGCAGCCGCGAGTCATCACGGGTAATTGAGACGCGCAATCGAGATATCGGACGCGTTCATTGCGGCCCCCGAGGGGCAGGTGAAAGGCAGAAAATAAATAGAAGAAAAAACGGTCAAGTCGAGTCAAGTGGACCGGAAGCGAAATGGTCGGCTCGGCGTCGAGGATGCAATCCAAGTGCGGCAACGAGAAGGCATAGGGAAGGGGATAGTGAAGGGGGTTGTTGGAGTTTGAAACCGTCGCTGATTGGTCTAATTAGAGCTGTGAGATTCGCGCGTGTGCCCGCTCTAATTGGCTTGATTGCGCGGCGACCGCGTGCGGCGCCTCTGGCGTCCACCCTCAGCGCCCAGCGTGCGGCACGCGACTCGATGCTCGCGCTTGCGCCCGCCCCCCTGCCATGAGGCGAGGGCATCCGGCGGAGCCCCAGCTTGGCTGCTGCTCTCTAGCGGCGCCAAGGAGATATAAACGACTGTCGCTAGGAGGCGCCGCTTTGCCTCAGGATACAAGCCTCTCGTCGCCATGGCGACTGCAGGGTATCCTTTGCAACTGGCAAGACAAGTAGAATGAGAAGGATCTTGGTCGTCATGACAGTGCAGTGCAGTGCATCTCTCATTCCGTCTAGATTTTGATTGGTTATTCTCTCGGGAGATGCTAGCAGACGCAGTTAATTTACAAAATCACATGATAACCCTGGTTAGACCGAACCGAATTTTACCATCGGATTAAACGAATTAGGCTAAATTCATTTTTTTTTCCTTTTTTTTTTTTTGCTTAAATAATTAATTAAATCAATTTTTAAAATAAATAAAATAAAAAGTGGAAAATGCGCGACTCAAAATGAGTCTATTAAAGGGAATTGTTAAGAAGTAAGTGGTCAAACGAGGTGCATGGCTACAGGCTTTATTGATGGTCGAGCCAAGTGGGGCTGAATACATCTTGTAACGAGGGTCAATTAATTTATCCCTTCCCATAACGAAGAGGTCTCGCTTCATTAAGCGTCGAGTTCCCTCCCCGCCAATCACTTTCGGGACGAGAAAACGCAACGCGCACCAGGGTCATGACGACTAATTAGTCGAGCAAAATGCCCACCTTCACTACGCCATGATCCTCTCAGGTGAGGGCGTCGACTCGTGCCAAGTGCATCAGGTGCTGCCGACCCTGCAACAAGTGGTCGCCACATTCACTCGCGGCCCCAGCACTAACCCAATTATTGCGCCAACATTCGTGACGTCACCTCATTATGTGCAATGACCTCCGTAATTTAAAAAAAAATTCATATTTTTAGTCATATTGACTTTTTTGGTTTCTTTTCTTTTTTCTTTTTTTGTGTTGTCGAGTTGTTGTAAATGAAGTTTTGTAAATCGGAGAGTTCTGGAGATGGTTTTAAAGCATATTCATCGTTCCCATGACAACCGTTAGCACAACCTGACCTTGCAATGAACCGCTAAAGGTAAGCTCGTGGGCGAGTGAGTTTTTTCGAGTTAAGTTATGAAAAAAACAAAAATACCGGGTGTTTTTGAGATTTAGTGGATTAAATTTAATTTTTTTTTTTCCAATTTTAATTTTTTTTTTTTTTTTTTTTTTTTTTTGAGAAGAAAAATTGGAGGATGTGGTGAACAATGCAATGGCCAAGTTTTGGATTTGGATCAAAGAATTGAAAGAGAAAAAAAAAACTCAGAAAGAGAAAGTGAATTGAAAGAAAGTCTTCTCGCGCCACGGCATCCCTGCGTCACGTCCCATTGGATGCCACTGAGTCGCGCATTTTTTGCCACGTCACGCGCGTCAGCGCGGAAGCAAAAGATTTACGGCAAAGCGTCGAGGACAAAGAAACTTCCACCCACTTTTTTTTATATGTACATTTCGCATGACTATCCTCCGTCGTTAAAACCTTTACCCACAACTTGCATTTACTAGAAATTCAATAGATTTTTTCTTTTTTAGAATTGAGATTATTTCGGTGATTATTCAAATAAATATATGTTTTTATATTGAGAAAGGATTGGTTTAAAATTAAATGCAGTGTTCAAATATTAGCTAGGTGAATAAAAAAAAATGAAAGAATGAATCGTAAAATAATGTGTCATAAAATAAACTGTGCAATATCATAGTAATGTCGACGATTAAAGAAGAAAATGGTCAGCAAAGCTCTAAAATCTCGTTGATATTGTAGGTCAAAAACTTCTCTGAAAATCTCTAAAAAAATAATTCTTCACAAAATCTTTAAAAATCCCACAAATCTCGTCAGTGAAATTTGCGTTCGTCCGACACCCCGAACGGAAATGACCAGCGTTCAGCACGTTGCATGTTGATTTGAACATTTTTGGTCGAAAAATCGTTGAAAATAATAAGAAAATAGCGTGAAGAACACGTGTGTTTTGACTTACAATTTTTTTTTTTTTAAGCTGATATTTAAAAAAAATGTAAAGTCTTAAATCGGATTACCGTACTCGATTTTTAAAACAATTTCAGTTGGATTTCACCTATTTTCCTTGATGTTTTTGCAATTTCGTAATTTTTGTTTCGTGACACTATTTTTGCCAAAGTAATCAATTTTTATTGAATTTTTTTTGTCATGTTTACTAATTTTTAAATTATTTCCTCAATTTTTATCGATATGTCATTATAGTTTACCGATTTTCATTCCAAAATTATACTCGATTCAGCCAGCGCATTTCATTGACATCTTTCTCAATGACCTCAATTTTTATCGATATTTTACCCGAGTTCATATATGTCAATATTTTTTTCGATTTCTCACTATTTACTTGCTATTTTAGTCCAATCTTCCCCTTGACTCTTCTTGAATCAACAATCTTAAACCGACCTCTCGCGTGAAAATTTGACACGATTTATTAGTTAGACTCAATATCAATAAAGATTCAAACGAGCACTTTAACAGGCCAAAAATAGGTCAAAATGCCCCCATTTTATAATGCAAACTATACACAACTAAATAAACCAAGAAATCCCGGATATCGTATAAATTATTGTAACTCGAAACGTAAACGATCGTTACATCGTTACATATTTAGTGGCCATATTCTATCTGTTTTGTAAGCAGCGCTATGAAACATTGCTCATTTAAAAGTGAAGTCCCCTACCCACCTATCACACTCAAAAAAATAAATCATTTCTTCAAAAAGTGGTTAAGGTGGTAATAGAAATTTAGTCCGCTCAATTCAACATGTTTACTAAGTTGGCCATTACTAACAGAAGCGAGACGTAAACGTGCATACTTAAAAGTGTGCAAACATTTCCTCTTTTCACTTTTTTTTTGGGTCACTTCCCTGAGCAAACTTAGTGGACTATCGATCGAAATTATTATTTATGTGGTAGAGGAAGTAAAACGGAGTTGAGTGGACGCGCATGCGTCTCTTGGGAGAGGCGCAAACGGCGTATCCAAATCTTAGAATCAATAAAATATTTTGAGGCCCCCTTCAAATGATGACCAACGAGAGTAAAAACATTTTGCTACCAACATAAACTCCTTCTCGTTTCTCGTTACTCGACTGAAACCATGAAATATTAGTATTTAAGTAATCGAATGCCTTTCAATACCTTTTGTCTTGCAAGTTTTTATATCGCTTTAATGCATAAATCATAATTACCTTCTAATCGAGATAACGGCAATTCTATTGTCTCCTACGAAGAATATAAATAAAAATACCTGGTTGATCCCACCAATGTCATATACTTGTCTCGAAGATTAAGCCATTCACTGCATGCATGTGCAAGTGCATATCAAAACGAGGTAAAATAGCAATCGTATATATCAAACGTCAAGCGATTTTGCTTCATTTTAATCCATTGGAATTGCAATAAAAATAACGGCTTCTCTCGTTACACGCATCCTAATAGTAAAATAGAAAAAAAAATTAACATGCTGTATTTTTTTATTATTATTAAGCGTAAATGCGTGACTCAAGGTCAATCTTTAACCTTGAAATAATTTTTCCTAGGTGGAAAGTTAATTGTTTTAAGTGTATTTAGTCACGATATGGAAAAAAAGTTTTAGCATGTAACAAATTTCCGCATGTTCTCGCTAGATGGCGAGCCAAACGAATGATTTAATTTTTTCCCCCTTCCTTCTTTAATCTTTTTTCACTTGTCAAATGCAAATTAGATACACGGGTAAAATAATAGTAAGAGAAAATAAGAAAATAATCTAACTCGTTTGAGAATTGCAAAGTAGGAAACCATTTTTTGTTTCTGTAAAAAAAATTTGAAATTTTTATTTTTATCCATTTTGGTTCAATTTAAAGACAATAAAATTTGTTTCAGCTGGAATTAGACTGCATTTTAATATTTCTTTGCCTAATAAATAGAAAGAAGAGAGAAACTAAGTTGTGCAGATGCCTTTTCGCAGCTAATCGGGTTGTGTGTTAAACTCTAATAAGATTTCGACTAACGAACGAAGATTGTTTCTCCATATTGAAGAGGGGAGGGGAAAAAGAAACAGCAAAGTAAGAACGAATAAAAAAAAGAAAAAGAAAAAAGAAAAAAGAAACCTTCAATTTTAACAAGTAGAACATTTCATTACGAAATTCCCTTCGGTCTCAAAGTAGCAGTGCGGTGAACAGGTGTCTTGAAAACTGGTACATTTTAAAAATTTAATAATAATTTTAAGTTTTAAAGTGAGTTGAAAACGAAGAAAAAAAATAATTTCAGGTAAAAATTTCATAAATTGATGTATTCCAATTCGCTGCTCTTTTTCCTCGATCGATACAAGTAATAATTCGAAATATTTTTTTTATCCTCGCACGTGATAAGCAGACAAAAAAACTCTGCATTGAATTAAAACGTTGTTTTCAAGGAAAAATGGCGATTCTGGTTTTTTTCCTCTCGTCATGCCGATTTCAGGTCAATTACATTCGTTTTTCCAACTGTAAAGGCGAGATAATGCCAATAAATTCAATTAGTCAACACGTTTATCTATTAAAACCGTTTTTTTTTTTTTTTTTCTTTCTTTCTCTACTCTCTTCGTTTTTATAATTTCAATATTTTTTTGATATAAAAAATAATGGATGACTTTTAGCGACCTAATTTCCTCGTAATAAATATAATTTTTCAAGGTTGTGCTTTGATTTGTTCGAAGAAAAAAATTCTTCCAATCGCAATTACAGTTTTGTTTGCCGGATGTACGCGTTGCTATGGTTGTAAAATCTACTCTGTGTTTATTTTGCTTTCACCTTTCGCAACCAAAGACAATTGTTTATTTTCCCGACTTAATCCCGTTTAATTTCACATTCATCGCGCACAAATGGGTATGCAACTTTATATGTATCTATTCTAGAATAAAGAGGGATAAAAAGGTAAAAAAAAAAAAAAAAAAATGTTGAAAAAGAGGAAAAAAATCGCCTGGAATTTGGACGGTGCAAAGGACGAGGAGTGCGTGATTAGATGCGAATCCACTCGAGGGGAATGGAACGAAAAGCGATGAAAACACGTGAAAAATCTCTTAATCCAACGTTTTGCAGCCAATCTTATGTTCTAGTCAACGAGACCCCAGAATTCCGGGACGCGCAAAAGAAAGAAAGGGGTGATGGTGAAGAAGGAGTCGCATCGCAGCCGGAAGCATCGATATCATGTTCACGGCCCCCCCGCTGGGTTTGAGTGTGCTATCTGTTCGCAAAGTTATGAATATTAGATCAGATGGAAAAGGTGACGATCAATTCATCGCGGCTTGAGACATGTTCCAAGTCGGATCCGACTGAGACTTCGCTCACCCATCACTGGTCGCCACATATTGGAATGTGGAGAATGAACACTACCCCACCCTTCTAACCTTCTTTTACCCCCTTTCTTGGTTTAAAAATAGAAAAAGTTGCAACAAGTAACAACTTAACTTTCCTTCTGCACAACTCGAGAAATTTACTACTCCGTATTAGAATCGAGAATAATTTCATTTTTTAAAAAAAATTAAAAGATGGTGGTATAAATATGTGTACAATCTATGTTCTATGGTACGGTAATCCAGTAAATTTTTTTTTTTTTTTTTTTTTGACATGATTTTTGACTTCAGAATTTTTCATGTTTCATTTAATAAAATTAAATTTACGAATTTTAGAGTTCTTACTTGGTTTTACTTCAAATTTCTTGCAGTTTCTAAGGACGCATACAAAAATTAGAAAAAGTTTCCAATATTTGAATTCACTGTCTAACTTGTAAATGTTCGTTTCTTTTGACCAATAATATTGAAATTAGACACCTTTTGTTCGTGACCCCCTGCAACTAATAAGAAATGAAATCTCTCTGATGATAAAATCAACATGCGTGGAATTTGTTTGTAATTCTTTAAAGAAATAACAGGAATTGCATGTTAAAAGCATATTTTGCGATATAAATAAAATTAAGAGAAAAAAGTGCGAGTTAAGGGTGCCAAAAGTAGGTTTGGCTTTTGTCCAAATCAAAGCTCCGTGTGGCCGGACGGAGGCCAATTAAGGCCTCGTGGCGAGTAGGATGTGATGAATGGCAGCCACATTGGTACCCGTGACCAAATCCACTTGGCCACTAAGTGAATTGCAAAAATTGTTTGGGGATCACTTTTATTCTTTGGCTGCATGCTCGAACGAGATTTGTGCTGATTAAATGATTTCAGTATTAAAAACTTTTAAAAATACAAAGAAAAAAAAAATAAAGAAAAAATCCATAAGTGTTATTTATTTATTTATTAATTCATAAATTTCAAAACAGGACGACTTAATGTATTTTTTCCTTTCTCTTTAGAGGCGCATTAAATTTTAAAATTACTTAACAGATATCGCTAAACCGCAATCAATATTAGCATTTTCCTATTGATTTCACTATGGTACTTATTTATTTGAGTTTTGTAAACGGTTCAAACAGTGTTGACTCTTATGGTCACCATAGTTGCATAACGTCGACAATCAACACTGGTTCGAGTCAATTCCAATTTGCTCACTTTTTTACAAGTCAGATGACAGTTTCTGACAAGTAAACATCCCATGTTATATTATAGGAATAATGTTGTTATTTTGTTTCAATGTTTGTGAGTGTTAATTGAACAGGTACAAAGATGTAAACCTACCGGTCTGACGTTTATCAAAAATCTATAAAATCTCCATAAATCTCAATGAGAAAAATATGGTACCATAAAAGTGTCTGACGTCATAAATGTTCCTTTAGTCATTTGAAATTGAGAATATATGATGACAAAGCAAAACAAGAGCCACTACCGATGCAGTGGTTGCGAATACACTCACAAAAAAATAAGTTTGAAATTATTTATTTACTTTATAACTTCAAATACTATTCAACTAAGAACGCAATGCTTTAAAACTACAACTCAATACTTGCTGTGATTTTTGAATAAAATTGGTGATTTTACCGATTTACGCACCATATCCTGCTTCCAGCAGTAGACGAGGAAGTAAAAAGGATGTAGTATACAGTATTGTACCAAGTACCAAGTCTTGTCGACCCCAAAAATTTCAAAATTATAAACAAAAATTTTATATAAAATTGAAAAACTGATGAAAACTTTTTATCCAGTTTTTTATTCATAAAACTTTTAAAATGTGCAACATTTTTAGTTTTTTTTTGAAAGCTAATTGCGACTCCAACATCCCTACTGAAAAAATACCGTACCCTAGTTCTGACATTGCTCTTGAATGTAAAATTTCATCTGTTAGTTTGCTTGCGATAAAAATCACATCGATCAACAATCAAATATCAACTTTATTTATATTTCATATATTTTGTCATCCAGGTACTATTAAAAACAAAAATGATTCAAAAAGTCACGCCGAGCGGGTCATCGATATTCGCAATTCCTGATTAAGGCGACAATATTTTACCACAGATAATTGCTTGGAAACCGATTAGAGTATCAGCAACCGATAACCCAACCTCTCTCCACCCCCAAGTAGACCAAAGTACGAGATCAAAAAAATTACTTAATTAAAAATTAAAAAAAAAAAAAATAATATTCAACAGTTTAGTTTATTTATATTTATATTTATATTTATGTTTATATTTTCATTTCGAGTTGAAAATGACCTCTTTCGAGATTTACGGCTAAACTGTCATTTATTTCTCAGAGTTGGGTAGTCATGGCAACGCAACTCGCATCTTGATCAATCAAATCACATTGATGAAATCATGGTCAAATACCCCTAGGAATACTTTTCCTCCCACACAGTTGACGTTTCCTTCGCAATACCCACCGCTGAACTCGGTTCGACTGAGCGAAAGGGGGGAATAGAAGACGTTCGAACGTTTTCTCTTCATCCACCCAACATTTTCTCGACCCCTGCAGAAAAATTTTCGCTGCAAAGGCGGTTAGTTTAGTTGTGTGTTGGTTGCTGTGTGACGCACACGCTTTCCTTGCTCCCCCGGGGCAATGACTCCCACGCAGCCTATCAACTTTCTCTCGGTCCAGGGGCTTCAATTTGCGAAATGAAACGTCCTAATCAAAGTCGACTCTTGTGTTGCTGCTATCTTAACCCACTAAACATCCCCCATTATCAAACACCCAAATGAACTCGTCTTTTCCCCTCGTTCAAACATCTCCTGTCAAACTCATTTTGACCACAACTAGATTCTCTTTTTTTTTTTTTTTTTTTTTTTTTTTTTGAAAAAATATCAAATTAAATTTAAAAAAAAAAATGAATTTTTTTTCCATTTTATTTTATATTTATCTGTGAGTTTTTCGAGCTCGCATAAAGTGTGAAGACTAATTACAGCAAATTGCACAGTTTGAATGAATATTTTACACAATTGTGTTGACGTTAAACATAAAACCGGAAAGAAGATAAAACAGTAATTATATGAATTAAACCATTTCGGAAGACTTCTTTCGTCACAAATTTGTGGCTGCCGGCTTAAAGTTTACTTGTTAGTACTTTCGAAGAATACCGAATTCAATTTTTGATCTCGTCAGTTTTACTTGAGAAATTCCCCTTAATACAGAAATTCCACAAATCCAAATTTTAGCTTTTTTAAATTTAAAAAAAATATTGTCAAAAGTCGCGAGAAATGATGTAACTTAATTCCCCAGCTTATTTTTTTTTTAAATTTATTAATTGCGCACATTGTCATTTGTCAGTGTAAAGAGATTATTTACAGACCTGTTTTATACATTTGATTTTTTTCCCCTGTCAAATCTGTTTTATGATTTTTTTTTTCAAAACTCCCAACGTTTGAAGCGCTTTCGATTTGATGGAAATGATGCATTGCGTTATCATCAAAGCCCTCTAGTGGCAACTTTCCAAACGAGCATCACTTCAATGGAGCAATCAAGCGAGAATCTCAGCCGGAAGTGAACAATAAGCCTACTTTGAAAATACGCTAATTTAGACTCCTTTCTTCTTGACTGGTCTGTTAATTATGACACAAATAAATTAATAACTGTAAAACTCACCCTTTTATCCAAGTTGCCCCATTTTATCCGCTCGAAATTTGGCACCAATTCGATGAATAACTAGCGAGTGGCCGGGTGGCCGAGTGCACGTGCTGCCATTTTTCTTTATATTTCTTTCTCGTTGCGACTTCATTCAAACGCCTGATCATCAGAGGCCGAACCACTGAGTACTTCGTCATTGGTGGCTCCCTCGTCTGATGCATACGTCCACTTAAGTTCAGTTAATCCTCACGGTGGATTGTGGCACTAATCTGCATTCATCCAGTCAAAAACTCGAAATCGAGGCAAATTTATTTTTCTGACGAACCTCACACATTATGTATTATGTTCAGAAAACTAGTCTTAATCTGAATTTTTATTTTTACTTATAGTTCGGTTTTTAATTTAATTTATTCACAATGCTCGGGAAAAAATAAAGGGCGCGGTAATCCGCAAGATTAAGAAGCTCGAGAAATTAAGAAAGAAAAAAAAAGTTTAAAAAAAGTGAATTAAAACAAAACCGGAAGTCGTTCTGGTGGAGTGAAATGTGATCGATTATAGAGCTATTAATTGTGCACATGTGAATGCTGTAAGGCACGTTGTCGCGTGTGTTGTGCGTGGGTGGTGAGGGAGCAAGAGGAGTTGTGGAGGGAGTGAGAGAGAGAGAGAGAGAGAGGGTGATTCGGTTCCGTTCAATGCAAATATATATCGTTTTACGACGCGCCTGCAGTAGGGCCTGCGAGAGTGTGGCGGTGGAGTTGGATGAATAATGCATATCCGACTGCGAAACGCTTTCAAAGAAAGCGATGGCGCCCGCGACTCGCTCAAGACACCAACGCCACGGCGGGAATTATTCTCATAAAAGTGGCGTCTCCGACTTAACAGATACGCAATCGCTTTTGGCGGGCGCAAAGAAAAATTAGCTGCTCCCTCCGCCCTTTCGGAAGCCATCGTTTTCTATAGTTAAATTAAATAACTTTTATTTTTTTCAATTTTTTTTTTTTTTTTTTTTTTTTTAAAGGAGCTTCTACGTCTTCTTCTTTCCCCTTTTATGACTTCTCTTAGCAGACGGAACTAGCTTGTGTTTTTAATAAATGGCCTCACTTTCACTTCAACTTTCAACATGCAAATTTACGTCAAGTATTCAATGAAGCTTGTACGCGAGCGATTTATGCGCTCGTTTTTGATTATGCATCTCCATTTTTTGAAGTTGGAAAAAAAATTAAACTTATTTTTTATTTAGTGCTGTAATTTAATTAATTAATTAATTAGAATAGTAATCTAATAAAGAAAGTTAACTTAGTTTTTTACTTCTTTTTTTCTTTCTTTCTTTCTTTCTTTTCTTTTCTTTTTTTTTTTTTTTAACATTCGAATTATTACTTAAACCAACAAAAACGTGGGAGCAGATATAGATTTGTGTGAGCTTTCGGTGGATTAGGCCTATCTGCTGCAATAAATATAAAAAAAAGTCGTAATTTAGCAGAATTTAGCAATAATTTGAGAAATAAACACGAAAATCGTGTTTGTTTTTTAATAGCTGCAGTCAAAAAGTGTTTTTATAACATTCGAGAGTGTATTTATACAGCATTTTGAATTATGGTCTGAGGTATAATTTTTGTGAGTAAAGAAATTTGATTTTCAGATAGCCGTAACTGTATTTAAACACCATAAATAAAAATATATGGTAAGCTCTTATTTATTTATATGACTATAATCATTGATTTGTGATTAAAAACTATATTTAAAAAAGAAAATCAACAATTGAATGTCGAAGTTATCACGACAGCCTACATTCGTATACGTCATTTAAACGTTGTAGTAACGTGAGGAAAGTGTTTTGATACTAACTTGTAGACTAAGTTGGATCGCAATGCAACAAATGCGAAACTCGTGCACAATACTGAAGAAATTTAGGCCATGCAGAATGGAAAGAATTTATTCGAAACTTTGTAAACGATTGAAAGCTTTAAGTTTGCGCAGGCCAAGTGCAGCACCGTGGACAAGTTCTTTTGTTTCATTTTGATGTAGTAGAGAATTTAATGGCATCCGCGTTCATCATTGGCTAAATACCAATGGAGGAATTCTTCTCCGCCATTTCGACATGTAATTAGACTCAAGTAAATTGGTCGTAACAAGTCTGCCAAGGGGGTGTCAGTCCTCGTAGGGTTCAAACTACTTTTGTTCCAAATGAGAGTGGGGTCTATGAGTTTGAGGAGGGTGGCGGGGGCATGGCGGGGAGGCGCCCCGCGGGCGACTGCGTTGACGGACGGCGTCTCGCGCGATCCCATTTAGAAATGGGCTTTAGAAGGGGTAGGGGTGGAGGTACGCCGAGAAAGGGAAGGGAAGGGTAGGGAAGAGAAGGGAAGGCCACGAATAAAGATGGGGGAGGAGAGGAGAGGAACCGAGCGTTTCATTCATACCAAGAAACAACGCTCGTCTAATTGCGATAAGGATGCAACTCGCAATTGATTACCTGCAATTCGTTTCATTCATTTCAATGTCGGCCTTCAGCAATGCTTCTGATTTTCTTTTTCCGGGGGTGGGAGGGCGGTTTGGATTTTTTCCAAGAGATAACAAAATTTAAACAGTTAACATTAACATTTTTTTTTTCTGGTTCGAAAAGATAAGAAAAAATTGATTTAAAAATTATTTTTATTCGCAAAATTGAATTTTTACAAGAAAGTTGAAATTTGTAAAAAACTTGCTGTTTCTTTCATCCATTTCTTCCCTGGTTAATGAAAAAATTAATGTCTTTTCACTCCCATAATCCTCTGAAAAAAAAGAAGGAAAAAGGGTGGAAGCGAGAGAGAGAGAGAGAGAGAGAGACAGGAAATAGAATTCAAACGCATGCTCAGTTGACGCTTTTGTGTATTTCCCCAAAGAAAAGGCGCCTTGGACCAAAACCTGGAAAATCGCCAGGGGCCACTGTCTGATCGACCTCTAACCCTTTACTTGTCAGTCAACGACCTTCTTCAATTGCAGTGTACATTTGTCTCAACACTATCTTTCTTTTTATTCACATTTCCAAATGAACAAAAAAAAATCCATTGGACGTAACCGCACTAACCTGCATCTTCGGACTTAAATATCTCGGTCTTGGAAACGTGGAAATTCAAGTGTGGGATCCAGTTCAATTCCTCAGCCGAGACGAATCGAATCGAAATGTAGACAAGCTTTATAAATAGCGACTTGTGGATGCCGAGACAAAAAAGATCAGTTGGGAATGTTAATGCAACGTGGTGAAAAGTGTTCAAATTGAAACACAGATAGAGAGAAAGAGAGAAAGAGAAAAAGAGTGAAAGGAAAAGAGTATAGCAAAGGAATGGAGTGATCTTCTTGATGCCAAGTCTGCGATCACGGCTCGATTTTATTGGTCCATATTTCACGTGCAATCGGGAGTGCAGGTCCTTGAGCAGGGGCATTTGCATCGATTGAGGCCGAGATTTGTGAGGCAGGAGTAGGAAGGGGGAGAGGGATGGCCATCCAACTCCGACTCCGCCATCCCGCATCTCAGCCCGCTGCCAGGGCCAAAGTTGCCACTCTGATGCTCGCGAGCCCGTTGCTATGGAGATGGGAATCATCCGAGTCCATAGGGAGAACGTATTCACGAGCTCGGACTCACAGTGAGAGAGAGAGAGAGAGAGAGAGAGAGAGAGAGAGAGAGAGAGAGAGAGAGAGAGAGAGAGAGAGTGAGGGGAAGGGGTGGGTATACTGCGAGTCGTATCGATGTATCATGTAATTGTGTTGTAAGAAATTTAAACTAAATATACAATTTGTGACATTTCTTTCTGTTATTTAGCATTTTTTTGTTACGTGATGGTAATGAAAATTTGAAGTTAAGGCAAAAAAGGAAATACTTTAAGTCCATTTTTGGACGGGAGATGGGGTTATTGCCACTCACTCGTACAAGTGTACAGTATTTAAATGCGATTAGGCTTGTTGCAGATATAAAACGGTAACAGAAAAGCGGTAATCGTTACACGATTTTGGCGTGACCGTAACTGACTATTTTGACGCTGCGTAACAGCGATACGGTAAATTTGCAGATCCGCTGCCTGTATCGTTCAGAAATGAGTTTCGTGTCCGAAAATAATCTCGAGGATGTCTAATTCGAGCGGCATCAACCCTTGACCGCAACCGATTTTCACGTTTAACCCGGACATAGAATTTTTTTGTCCAAAAAGGGGATAAAAAGTGTAATAAAAATGTAAAATTTGCCAGCGAGCTTTTTCTGCTCTTCAGATAATTCCACACCAATTAACCCAAAGTGCAATTTGCCATCTGTTGAAGCTGTCAATCGCGAGGTCATGGCCACCTGCATACCCCTCCCTTGCAAGGGCTCAAGTAAAACTTTGACAAAAACGGACTAAAAATAACCTCAGCCACAGGCCAAAGGTCGACCGGACATTGGGGATAGAGAGAGACTATGCGAGGGGGTCGTTGGCTCTCGTGGGAACTTCACGATCCCTTTTTTCGAGCCGAGGGGAAGGGAGAAAAGGGGTATGCCGAATTTCTCCCCACCCCTTCCGGTTCCGTCTCCCCCTTTAGTCGCTATGGGTGTTTGAGCTGTTAAAAAAAAAAGAGAGAGAGAGAAAAAAAAAAGAGAAAGAAGAAAACGAAAGAAGAAAAAAAAAAGATGACGTTATGGAATTGAAAAGACAATTATTGCAAATATTGTATGCACTTTAAATGAAGAAATTTAAGATGGTTGTTGTGAAAGGTCAAGTTGTACTGCACTTGTGCCTCGAGAGGTCAATCACAGGAACCCTCGAGACACCCTGAGGACACTTGTGGAGCTGCATGTTGGACATTCCAAGCATGAGACCACTCGTAAGCTTACCTTTTTTTCGTCTTCAGTTCATTTGCGACTGATGAAAGATTTGAAAATGTTGACTTATCGCATCCGTTAATTATTGATTAATAACGGTTAAATTCAATGAGTAAATGACTCACCTTGAGGTTTTGGGTTTGATTGATTGCTGCTTAATTGCACGAGATCGCTGTGAGGTTTTATGTTCTCCGCAAATCAAATAAACATACACACGCATAGTGTGCTCTTTAACTCGTAAAAAGTGGTTTTTTTTTGGTTGAAATTGTTAATTACAAAGTGATAATTTATAGGAAATGACGAAATGGTGGCGATTTTTTCAGGTATTTTTACACTCTTGCTTAAATCGGTACGTACCTTTGTTGACTAATGGCCACTTCTTGCAATGTAACAACGGGAGATAAAAAAAAGTAAGATAGAAAGAGAAAAATCTAGAAAACAATGGTTCAGTTTTTATGATGTGAATCGACGATGTAATTGATTGAAAGGCTTCACACGGTAACGTTTTGGCTACCAATTGCTAAAATGCGTCGACAGATGTCGCTTTTGCATCTTTGATTCTTTGTCCGCAAATCGTAACGTATTCCTTGTTTGATTTTGCACAGTATAGAGATATAGAAAAAAAATATTTTTTTAATTTAAAACAGTAAATATGATATTTTGGATTAAAATTTTCGGTCGATAACATTGATACTTTTGAGCCAAAAAATTCTGAAAAAAATTTGAAAAGATTGATGTAAAATAAAATTTTACTGTAAATAATTTTTTTGTAATGTGATATTCGATTCCATTTACTGAGCAGCTTAGACCTTCTGTGCCGTAATTAATTTATATGCTGTGTGGTAAAAACTAAAAACCAATGTAGTATCTTGGTATTTTTTGGTGATTTTGAATTCGTGATCTGATTATCTCGATGCAGGAAGTCGATTTCAGATACAAAACACTGCCTCAGTTCAGACATGTTCAAATACTACATTTTAATCATGTTTGGATTTTAAAATAATTAAGAAATTAAAATTGATTCGTTAGAATAAAATCTTGTACTATTTCAGATCTCTTTTGTGGTTTCACTTGACGAAGACTTTGAAATGAAAATTGTCTGAAAACTTTTGTAATGAAAATTTGTATTTAAAAAGAAAAGTACACACAACATAAGATTATCCACCTTTAATAAGTTTGGCAGTAACATCTCTGTACAATCATTTGTTAATATTACTATTCTTCATTAATATTATTATTATTATCATTATTTATCATTAATTATTATTATTATTAAATTATTATCATCTCATTCATTGGCATATTGAAAACAAAAGATATAAAATGAATGAAATCAAAAGAAAAGCAGGAGAAAAAAAAAAAACAAAGTGAAAAGAGAACAAGTATGGTAATGGTAATACAATTAATTCATCATGTTTAGTCAATTCAATCTTTGATTTGTGAAGAGATGTGGTAAATACTGTGATGGAACACTCTAATAATAATCTATAATGATATAAGAACGACACAGTGCCATCAACCTAATACAAATGTAATGACAACAACGGATCATCAACACAACGACATTAAAGAGCGACACCCAAACTCACACCCGTAATCAATGGTTAAAGGGAAAGGGATGTATTTTTCTTAATTTGTATAAAAAAGAAAACAAATCCACTTTTTAAATTGGTTCAACTTTTTACGACGTTTAAAAGATGAGGGAAGTGAAAAATCCTGAGTCCAAATACTTTTAAACTTGTATTTGCAATTTTTTTTTTTTTTTTTCAAAAGGGATTTTCAAGGGTTCAGTGACAATTGAGCAATTTAACGAATGACATCATTACAGTAATTTGAATTTTTTTTCTGGTTTTTGGGAAATATAAAGTTCCCATGAAAGCACTTTTGTGTGACTATGGCCCAACACTTTTTTTTTTAATTTTTAATTTTTATTTATTTTTTTACAATTATGGTTATTATATAAAAGAGATCATAAAAATTGTACTGTTTTTATTTCAAATTATTTCCAGATTTTATTTTATTAACGGGAAAAGGGATTGGGAGTGATGGATGGGGAAAAGGATTTTCTTTACAAACGCTATGTTAACACCTATGTGAAAATAATTTTATTTAATATCACCTGACTTTGTATTTTTTTTAAAAAACTTGTTACAACAAAGTTACGACTTTTCATTCATTTGTATGAAATTTTTTTTACCTCTTTATCAATTACTATACAAAATATAGAGTCCATGCATTGAGTTTTTAAAATTATTTTACCACAATTTTTTTCTATACTTTTTTCTCATCATTGTAATTTTCTTTAATAATATTTATAACAACAATCGACAATTAGTCCATCAAAATGGTTTATAATACACACTAAAAAAGCTACATAACAACAGTATAATAATTAATTAATAATGATAATAATAGTAATATAATAATAATTAAAATAATAATAATAATTATAATAATAATAATAATAATCATAATAATCATAATAATAATCATGGTCTCGTATATTTTGGGCATCTTCTAATTGAGCGAAGTTGGCACCTCAAACACCAATGAGTGACTAGAGGTGACGCTGTGCTTTCTCTCCGAAAATGAAAGAATTACTTTGGGACCATCCAATGGACGGGTTCAAATTTTTAATTTCGTCTTGAAATTTCACTTGTACTATGAGCTTGTCGAGGGACGGGACAATATTAAAGATTATTATTATCATCAGCTAGATTCGAAATTTTATACAAAATTAAAATTATGTAAACAACGTAAAAGAAAAAAAAAAAAAAAAAGAGAGAAATAAATGAAATTTTGATTTCAGGTTTTGCTAAACACCATTACTTGGCAAAAATCTGACAATCAAAATGGCCGCTTCGAGTTCTAAGTGCTATTACCCTGGTTTTACGAATTTTGTAAGGTAAAATTTTGATTATATTAGTGAAATTATTACATAAATTGGTCTACGTTTAAGTGTGGATGACTGACTGTAAAAACGATGAAGCGAAATTGAATGAAAATGATAAAACTCAAAATCATCCAAAGACAAAAAATATCGACTTTTGTACATTTTGCAAATAAAAATTTTCCACTTAAATATTCTTTCGAATGTAGCTATGGCATGATGTTTGTACATTAATGAAAACTTTGACATTTTGAAACGGAGGAGAAATGCAACGCGACCCTCGTTTACAACCAACTGTGTTTTTAAGTTCACTTTCTCACTTCTCTCTGTATAGTAAAACAGCATATAATCCACACAAAGTGTCATTTAAAAAAAACATCAGAGCAAAAATAAATAAATAGAAATAAATTTTCATGTTTTTCTTTTAAATTGTTTTTTTTTTTTTTTGTTTTGTTTTTTAATTTTTTTTTTTTTGTTTTTTTTAAATTAATTTAATTATTATTATATTTTCATAATTTGATGTTAGTGATGACAAGTAAAGAATCCACAAAAATGCTGAAAGTGCAATTACTAAACATAAAAAAATCCATAAAGTTAAGAACACAAAATTGATAACCTTTAGCCAATATTTCTGGGATAAAAGAAGTGGCAAAAAAAATAAAAAGAGTAAAGATATAAATAATTTCTTTTTTTATTATTAATGTTACAATACGAAATAAAATGTTTCCCCTGAAAAATTCACACACAAAATAAACCTGGTTATTTGTACACTAGGGGATCTTTTTTCTTTCTTTGTTTCTGGAGACGTTTTACATTTTTAATTTTAAAATTAAATTTAAGGAAATTTAATAATAAATTTCCATTTCCAGTAACTAAACACTCTCACTGTATTTTCCCCGAGACTTTTCAGGCACAGGGGCTTTACACGTCTTTGGAAAAAAGATGGGGCAAAATGGTTTGGGGGAAGAGCGTTCAGATATATATATAATATATATATATATATATATATAATATATATAATATATAACAGACATCAAAGTTCAATTTTCAATCACTCAAAATCTTTTTCTATTTTTTTTTCTCTTAAAGTTGACCTCCCAAAATAATCTTCTCTTCAACTACTTTGAATTTTTGCAGTTTTTCACGTTTTTTTTAAACAACAATATTATTTGGAAATTTTTTTCAAGTTTTGTTTTACCCTTGCAACTAAACAAAACTAAAAAAAAAATAAAAATAAGAAAGAAAAGAAAACGGGAAAAACACAAATAATGTAAAATTTTCGGCACACAAAACCTCTGAATAATATTTAGTAAAATTTTCATCATAAAGTTTTGAGCGTTGTGACTGCTTTTACTGAGCAGTGTTGAGGGAGGATGTTGTGAGGAGAAAATGGTGATCAAGAGACTTGAAGACAAGTGAATCGTCAGTTTGTTTAAAAGAAGCCTTTTCTTAGTGGACCCAATGATGTCCACCACCTGAGGCGGCCAATCCAGCAGTCTGTGGCTCAGCGAAGTTGAAATCCAAGTTTCCGTCGACGCTCAATTCGTGTCGAATGACTTGATCGACGTCGCATTCGAGTTCGCTCTGGAACGAATCGATGCTGAGGTCGAGGTCATTAGGGATACCACTGTTGATTGCCATGAGGTGACCCATCATCTGGCTGGCCGAGGGCATAGGGCCCAAGAGTTTGGTGTTGGAGGAAAGTTCCTTGAGATGATGGCATGTGCGCAATGTATGCTGAGTGCTGTTGTTGTTGTTGATGTTGTTGTTCAAGAGCCCAGGTGTCGTTGGGACTGCATTCTGAATCGTCAGGTGCTGGAGGTGGGGATGAGGTAGGACTTCCCCCGCTAATGCCGGGGTCAAGGCACAGAAACCGGAAGTGGCTACTAGTCGATTGGCCGGAGAGGTGATGGTGTTGTTGCAGCTCCTGTTGTAGGCACTCGACTGTTGTGGGGACGACGGCAATGGGTTCAATGTGAGGGAGTTGTCCACTCGTTGATCGGCACCAAAGCGAGGCTGCGGCTGCGGCGGCTGCGGCGCTTGGCCCGTGGTGGACGGCGGCCGCGGGGATGCTGTGGTGTCCATACTATGTGGGGGGGACAGAGAGTGAACACTGGGTGCAGGCGATAAGGCCTAAAAGGTGACATAATCATGGAGCCATTAACAACTAAACTTCTCCCACTCCGCCAATTGAATTCTCGGGCCAAACTTTTCTTCTTTTTTTTTTCACGGATTTCAATCCGGTGCCAATTTTTTTTTTTTTTTTAATATATTTATCTATTCAATTCTATTTTTTTCTTTCATTTTTGGAAGGGTAAATTTTGAATTAAACTTTTCAGCTTTGATTTTTCTCAGAAAACAAAACATTAATGTGCTACAACTTTTTTTTTTTTTATTTAATGCAACGTCTATGAGATTTTTTTTTTTTTTTTTTTATTTATTTATTTATTTATTTATTTATTTATTTAATTTAGATTATTTGTAACGGGTGATTTAAAACTTGTTTTCGTTATATTTTAGTTCTCGCCGTTTTATTGATTTAAATATTTCTCCATCAACCATATTCACGTGTTGTGTATACAAACTTTTACGCCATTTTTTCACAGTTTGACGTCACACAATATGCAGCCTTGAACTCATTGCTCATAATAATAATAATGATGATGATAATAATGTAAAAAAGCTTTTGTGTAAAAAAAAAAAAAAAAAAAAAAAAAAAACACGGAAAAAACATACTTTTAAATATTTGAAATTCTAAAATTTTTAAATTTTAAATTAAAAAAAATTATTTATTGATGCCACGTTTTTATTTAAATCAAAAGTAAATTAACTTTTAAACGAATTCCAATCGCTTTCTTTCAATATCAGGTTATTTAATTGATTTCTCAATAGACGGTGCAAAAACGGCAAACAAATAAAAAAGTGTGAAATTTAAAAGAAAAAAAATTCGATCAAAATCAGCGATTTAATGCCGCACTAAAGCTGTTCTGTTCTCTAATTGCACAAAACGATCATCCGTAGCCTAATAATTTGAAATTTCAAAGCAATGGCGGTTTCGTAAGTGGATTTAACATGAATAGTAGTGGAATGTAAAGTTGCTGTTTAATGGCTTCGAGTTGATTGGCGGTCAATTGTGGGCTCAAGCTCAACTCAAAATAGTGCAACACAAAAGGTAAAACCGGGGCAAATAAAAAATCAGAATAAAAATTCCAAAAGAAGCAAAATAAATTAAAAAAAATTATGCATTAAAAAGTTTTTTTTATTTTTTTTAAAGTGAGTCGAGTAACGATTAACCCTTTTTCGCATTTTTATTTTATTTTATTTTGTTAAAATTTACATTTTATGAAAACGTCCTAAGAAAACTTTGTGATTAAGACACATCGACGTGGTGTCGTTTTGTCGTTGGCACTGAGCCAACTAATAAAGAAATTGGAACTTGTACGAGTCGCTGCTCAGGCAATTATGCCTCGCTCTTACTTTTACCACTTTTCTTTTGCGGGGAAAGGACAGATTGGGTAATTTAGGCCTCGACGAACATAAAAACTTCCATCACAAAATCTCTTCTACCCCCTACTACCCTCATATCTTCATTCCCTTTGAAAAGTATGACCCATCGCAACCAGAAAAAAAAAAGTTTTTTAAAAAAAATGTTCAAAATAAAAGTTGTCTTCGTCGATCCATCATTAACTACGATGCAAATTCTTTTTGTCATTCGATTAATAACTTTGTATCACTTTCGATTGAATAAAACATAAAGGATTTTAGCTGCCCGAGTTGCTTTAGTCGAAATATTACTTTTTTTAGACGCGTACTCTTCCCGCCCTCCGACCAGAACTTGATGCATGCAATGCGTGTTAAAGATATGGTAATAAAACTGAATTTACAACTCGAATTTTAAGTAATTAGGGCATGAAATTGCAATTTTCTGTTCAATTATTTTCAGAAATGAAAATGTTATTTCATATTTTGCATTTTCTAATTCTAGTTACCCCTTCACCCTTCCTTTTCCCCCTCCATCTCTCTTAAAAAAAAAAAAAAAATTTTTTTCAAAAATGCAACCCGTTGTTTCCATAGCATTGCACAGCACAAATGAGTGATGAGTGAGTTTCATTTCGCACCAACTTATGACTGCAATTAGCCACACTTGGTACTGAAATATTCGTCCAATCCAAGAGTTGCACGCGCTTCAAAACGACAAAATTACTCAAGCACGTGATAAGTGTAACATAACATTCATTGGAAGAAAAAAAAATTAAAAAAAAAAAGCTGGAGAGAAAGAGAAAAAAATGGACTTTTGAAAGTGGTGAAGTGGGAGAGGAGTAAGAAAAAGTAAAGGATGTTTGAGGAGGTGGTTTCTTTTCATCCTCGTGGGAGTTATGATAGCGTCGAAGATCCCCGTGAAGATCGCTTCAGTTCAGATGAGTCGGGTGGCGCCAACGCCCACGTCATGCGCATTTCCTGATTGAATGCGCAAAGCAATGCACAAGGTCACTCGAACCTTTTCATGTGTTTTTATTTGTAGCGTTGCTTAGCGATTGCATTGATGTTACTTACGGACGTTGCTTCGTGTTTCGATACGTCCATAACCGGCATTTTGCTCGCTAACAGCTGTTTACCGGCCAAACTGATTCGAATTCGATCAAATTCGCTGTTTAAAAATTCACACCCGTCACCCTTCCTCTTTTGTTAACCCTTTTGATCGACTAAACTGTGTTCAATTGCCATTTTGTTTACTGCTAGTTTCGTGTTACGGAGTAAATAAAATGCGAAAAAAGCGAGTGAACGCTAATTCCTTGTCAGCCCATTTGGTAGTTATACATGCTTGGCTGTCGTCGGTCGCATTCCCTTCCCCTCCCTTCCCCTCCCTTCCCCTCCCCCTTCCCTTCCCTTCCCTCCTCTCCTCTGCCCTCTCTTCCCCTCCCTACACCCACGTTTTCCTCATATTGCACCCACGGGGTAAAAGTCTGTTAATTAGAGATGCAGTTAAGCCCGAGAGCTCAATGAGGCGTTGGTTGGGGTCGCGAACTTTTTCTGATGCTCGTTCAGTACAGTTCAATTCTGATCTAATCATGCCCGTCATTCTCGTCGTGATCTTCTCGCTGTTTCCCACTCGTCGAGAGAACAAAACAAGACGGGACGAGATGCGCAACTGCAACTTGAATGACTTCCTCTCACTGACACCCCGTGGTGACACTCGGAGACCATATTTTTTCCCCCTTTTCAGACTTTTCCTTCGCTTCGATCTTATAATTAATTCGGAAAAAAGGGTCAACGCAACTCGACTCAAATCAAAAATAATAAAAAATTAAATTTGAATTTCAATTGGAAATGCTCTTGCTTCTAATAATTATTGCATTAGAAAATTCGAATTATGGTTTTGTACCGTGCAATTGTGAGCAATTGCGGTAAGGGTTGAATTTTTAACTGCGTTACAGCTGAAAATTCAATCCTCGACTGCTTAATTTACAAACCAAACGCAATCGTCTGGGTTAATAATTGCGAATTGTCTTACAGTTGTTAACTCGTTAATCGACGATTGTCTTCGGCTTGAGCCAACAATTGCACAAAATCAAATATTGAATAAATGTGTTAAAAACTGAGTTTCAACGCAGTTGACAATTCAGTTTTTGACTATGGTATTTCACTCTCACAAGTCAGTCACAGACAAATTCCAAATAAAATGAAAATTAATTGGTCTAAATTGGAGGAATTTGTCTGCAGCCATCTACATATTGAACTTTTTAGTGCACAAATTATTAGAAAACCGTTTGGATAAATTGACATTAAAAAATGAAAAAAATGAAAAAAATAAGAGAAAACGCCACAAGAATGAAAGAAAAGTAGCAGTAGTTTGTTTTACCTGTAAATTGGTGATGTTGTATGAGGTAGCAGAGTTGAGTTTGTCGTGCAGTAACCCCCGTTGTGGGCTCCTCTGTAACGGACTGAGTTTGGAGCCTTCTGCAGACGCGCTGTAACTGGAGCCGTAGTCTGGAGCCCCATACTGACTACCACCGGTCGTGTAGGCATTCGTTTGGTGCATGCTGAACCCGTTGCTTGCCATCTGCTGCGCTTGTGCCGGCATCATGTGAGGCGACAACTGACTGTTGGTGGTCGACTTTAAGTTGGCGCATTCGCTTAAATAGCCGCTTCCTTCATTGGCGTTGGTGGACGCTTGTGCCGCTTGCACCACAGGCACCGAGCCTCTGCCGGCTCCTCCCAGCTTCATGGTCTCGGCTAAAGTCTCGACTAGTTGATCGGCGCCATACAAGTGCGCCATCGATTCTTGCGGCCAGCCCATGGGCGACATGGAGGCTCCTTGGTCGCCTTCGATGGCCGGGATCGGCGAGAGGCGACCGCAAGAACTTGCATTGGAACTGGCCCTGGGTCTGAAGTCGGGGCTGAGCTGGAAGCCTGGATGAATTCCTCCAGCCGGAGACTCGGGAAACATGTCTAGTGATTCGGAAATGGACGAACTCGGACTGGGAGTTGCGTCGAGGCCGTTGCGCAACGCTTCTACTTTCTTCTTAACGCGGCCGCGCCGTTTCTCGTACTTCTGCGTTTCCATGCTCGTGGCGCGGCGTCGAGCGGCTTTGCCCGGCTTCGCGTCCGGGTTGATCATCCACCACGAGCTTTTGCCGGTGCCTTCGTTCTGGACCCGCATGAAACGATTGTGGAGTGACAAGTTGTGCCGAATTGAATTCTGTTGGAAAGTCAAAAGATTAATTAATGTTTTGTTTTCCAATTCAAACAAACAAAGCATAAAGTGCGATTAGAGATTAAAGGACGAAATCCACTCTTTGCAATAAATAAATAAATAAATACCGTAAATTCTATTATTTTTCTATTTCGTCTCACATTATATACACTTCAATTGTTTTTAATTTTTACAATAATTTCTTTTATAATATTTACCGTACCGAATACGTCTATTTGTACAAGCACTTTCTGTTTTCCATTATGCAATTATTCATTAAATAAAATAAAAATTCGAAAAACTAAAAAATGTGAAATTGTTTTCAAATCAATTTTAAAACGCGTTACGTAAAAAAAAAAAATTTCCCCTAGTCCTAGTGATTAACCCCGTATTTGACGTCACAACTCAACAAATTATGACCAAATATGCGTCAGCAATCATTTGCGCCCAAATATCTCAACAACATGAGTTTTGACTGTCAGCAGAATAGATAAAAAAAAAGTCAACTTAATATTCGGAACATTATTTAATTTCAATTTCGAAAATTTTCAAGCAAAACACGTCAATGCGGACATGAAAAAACCGCGTAGAAAAAAATACACAAAGCATTGGTAAATCGCGTCCTTGATTTCAAGTACAAGTGTACTGGTAGAAGGGCAATTGCGGAGAAGAAAGTTGAGATTTAGAAAACAACTTTTTTTTTTTTTTTATCTTGCAGGTAAAATTTTAAACCTGGTCGATCTTAAGAAAAAAAAAAAAATCCTTTTTACTTTCAAAAAACAAAGATAGGCATGAAGAAGATGATGATGATGAGTTAAGTTGGCGGCACCAGATGGCGTTTTTCGAAACTAATGAAAAAATTTGCATTAATCACATGACTAGCACTTGTAATGATCATTAACCATCATGAGACGCCGTTTCTAAGACAGATCAAAATTCACAACTCAAATCTCATAAAAATTTAACCCTTTATTTCCCTCGATAATTATTTCATTTATATTTTAATTAAAACGCAATAGCCACCCACGCTGTTTTTGCAGAAAAACAAATAGAATTTCTGTGTAATAATAAATACATGTGATTAAAATATTTAAATATAAATCATTTAGATTTTTATTTTAAAATTAGTTTACAAGCACCGAAAAATTACGACGCCAAAAGAGGTGCGCGTTCACGCGTTGCCGGGGCGACCCGAATACCTGCATCTGTCGCCAAGGCAACGAGATGCTGGATGAGAGGAAACGGGAGCTTTTGATTTTCGCCGCCGCGGTAACCACTAAATGTGACGTCATGAGCAGAAGGTTAAATTGTAATTTCCCAGCAAATTGCACTCGGTCAACAGGTGTTCTGTACTTTTAATTCCATTTTCCCCCAATTTTTTAACGCCAATTTCCTTTTAAAACACCATTCGCTTGATACCCACAGCCGTCACATATCCGGTAAAAGTTGCAACACTTTAGTGCCAATAGAGAATTTTAAGCTCTATTTTCTTCTTTTATTTCAGAAGCATTGGCATTTTTCTTCTTGTCCAATGCCAAATTTCACCAATAGGTGACGAAGGTCTAAACCGAAGACACAAAAATGGTCCAAACGTGCATGTAAGATTTGGGAAATCCGTAATTTGGGTAGCCTGGTTGCAGCCTGGTGCTATACCCAAGTACGGTAGCTCATCATTGACGTTTGTGTGTATGTGTAAAATAAAAAAAAAAAAAGTGCGATAGAAAAAAATCGAGGCGGGAAAAAGGGGAAAGATGACGAACGAGTGTTGTCAGTTGTATGTTCTGCTCGACTTGGTTTCTCCAAAAGTCGCCATAAAACAAAGTTTTTCATCAAAGACATGAGCGATTGATTAGAAAACGACTGATTGAAGTGAATTGCGAGGGAGGGCGAGCGAGGCGAGGGTGGTGACACCGTGACCCTTGCCGCACTTTTCTTCTTTCGAAGATTCCCTAAGAACACGTAGAGAAAGAGAAAAGCAAAGAGGGAAGGGCCACATAACTTTCTTTACTGCTTTCTATAAAGTTTTACGATGAAATTAGTTCCGACTTGAGTCGGAGATGGAGGAGTGAGGGCAGTGCAATCCTCGGCGGACGCGGGTCACTACATCCCCAGCACTCACGTCCTTCAACGTCCCCCTGCTACGATAAGCCCAACGAGCTTATCTTTAGGCAAGAGACGCAATTCCCTCGAGTCGAGACAAGGGGGGCAGGGAAAAGGGAGGATGCACTAAGTTTTTTGGTTCGGCAAAGGGGGTGGGGATGAACGAGAGAAAAAACACAAGTCCCTTAATCAACTACAGTTATTCAAGCTGAGCAAGAAAAAAAAATTAACCCAGAATAATGGGGGGTGCACAAGAAGGGGATGAGAGAAATAAGAAAACATGCTATCAAAAATCCAATTGGGAAAAAGAAGAAAAGATATAAGGGAATTATGTAATGATGTAGATCTGATTCTGTCCACAAAAAAAAGCACACACTGCAACTGGACAAAGATTTAAATCTTTGCTTTGGGTTACCGGTACCATTGTTGTTGTTGTTGTAGCTTTAAGTTTAACTTGTGATTTACAACTTTTGTTCTAATTGTGACAGAAATTACGTACCACATACGCAAACCGGTAATTGATGTTAATGAAATGATTTTATACATACTCTTTAGTATATGCATTACAGGATAAACTTTTAAACTAATGGCCTTTCATTTTAGGATTTCATCTTGCAAGAGTACTGTAAATGTTGTGGGGTTACCATTATAGGCATTATTGCCGTTAAAGAAATTCTCAAGTCCCGATATTTTACAGAATTTGATTGCTAACTGGGGAGTTTCTTTTCTCTCTGAAAAAACTGCTGGAATTTTTAAGTTTTACCAAATTTCATAATTTCTGAAATCCGATTCAACTTGATACAATCTCAGAATCTTAACTAAAGTTTTAATCTAGCAATACCATATCTATAATTTTTTTCTGTCCATAAATAAGCATTTAAATCTGTTTTTCGGCCAATTACCCACTAATAAACAACACTGCAGAGAAAAAAATGGTCATACAATACCAAAGAAACTCTAAAGTACAGTGTTGGTAAGTGGTATAGTCCATTTTAAAGTTAAACCTATAAATCACTAGTGGCATTAAGCTATCTTACAACTCACATAAGCCCTGGAATTTACAAGGCTACAACTTATCAAGTACACACAAAAAGAATAACATCCACGTCAGTAAACTGATCAAAATCATTACTCTGTGTCCTTTTAAAGGTGGAAAAAAACATAACAAAACATGCAAGAAAAATCTTGTTTTTAAGGCAATTTCCAAGAAAATACAATTCCTGAGTTGAAAACAAGTGCACGAGAAGACTATAAGGTATCCAAGCAACCAATTACCAGAATCAAAAGCTAGGTTACAAGCAATTATAGCATTTTTTTTTTTAGTAAAAAAAAGAAAGAGAAGAAGAAGAAAAAAATAAAGCAGTAGAGTAACCAAGAGGCCTAAATCCAATCGTAGGTCTGAGCGAGAGAACCCCTGAAGAAAAGTAGTTGAAACGTGAAAAATGACCCTAAATCGTTTTACTTGTGTAATAGAGTGAAATCACGTGATTTTCTAAAACGGCGCGGGTCACACAAGTGACGCGCGAGTTAACTTGGTCTGACAGTGTTTAATGCACGCGGCCTCTTCTTTGCGAAGGCGGAAGAAAGGAGGAAGGGAGATCCGTCGCCAGGCAGCACTAGCAGCAGCAGCAGTACTAGCAGCAGCAGCAGCAGATGCTGGTGCGTGGGAGGGGCGCGCGCTCACTCGCTAATGCAAATGGGAATTGTATGCAGCGCCCCGTAATCGTCTTATGGCGCGAAACTTCATTATGGGACGGGGATGGGAGAAGGGAGGGAGGGAGGAAAGGATGGGGGGAGGAAGGGAGAAAGGGTATTGGAGAAAGAGAGAGAGAGAGAGAGAGAGAGAGAGAGAGAGAGAGAGAGAGACA
>JAQFZP010000379.1:0-38490 GCA_034695745.1 Geophilus truncorum
AATTGAACTACTTTATTTCTTTGCAACAGCGTTAGCGATAGCGCATTACTTTTATGCGGTAGCGGGGACAACCCTGTCCATGAGTCATTTAATTTGGAATTTTCATTATATCAGAAAAAAAAAAAATCACAAAAAAAAATATTTACAGAATCTCTCTGGTGGCACTACTGTATCCGCAACAATGTTGTTAGCACATCGAGTAGGAATTCCAATTTTTGCCACCGGTGGCATCGGAGGCGTACATAGAGATGTCGATATAAGTAAAACCATAAAAAAAAAAAAAAATAAAAAAAAAAAAATGGAATAAATTACTACATAAAACATTAATTTACTTGTAACAGGTATGGATATTAGCAGTGACTTAACAGAATTAGGCCGGACACCGGTAACAGTTGTTTCATCTGGTGTAAAATCGATTCTGGATATAGCAAAAACTTTGGAATTTTTGGTGTGTAAATTGTAGCTTTCACTTCCCATTTCATCAGCATTAAATAAAAATTCTTCTTTAAAAAATAAAAAGGAAACCCAGGGAGTGTGTGTGCTCACCTTAGGCCAAACGAGAGAATTTCCAGCATTTTTCACTCGGAAAAGCAATTGTTATTCCCCGCATAACGTTTCATCACCTGAAGAAGCAGCAAAATTGATAGGTATTTAAAAAGCACTATATTCTTGGTATTTGTTTCATTTTTCAGTGAATGAAAAATGAAAATAAAATACTCTTCAAAGATAAGAGCTTTTGTTTCCTTTCCCTCTTTGTAATTATTTAAATCAAAAAAATAAATAAGCAAATGCAATTTATTTTCAGCTGCATCACAAAAATTGAATCTTGAAAATGGCATTCTATTGACCGTTCCTATTCCTAATGAGTTTGCTGCTGATGGGAATGAGATTGAATCTGCTATTCAACAATCTTTGAAAGACGCTAGGTTATTATTCACTGCTAAAAAAAAAAAAAAAAAAAAAAAAACTTTTGTAAATATTTTCAATTTTGTTGACATTTGAATACATTTATTGCAGTGCAAGTGGCATTGTCGGAAAAGATGTGACACCATTTATTCTGAAGCGAGTTAATGAGTTAACTCGAGGAAAATCACTTGCTGCCAGTAAGCAATTAAAAAAATTTATTTTTTTTGTTAATTGAATTTTTCCGAAGTTAGAAAAAAAGTTTCATGTTTTAATTAAATCTTTCAGATATAGCATTAATAAAGAATAATGCTAAGATGGCAGGTTTAATATCAGTGGCACTAAGTGAACTGGGAAAAAGTCTCGATCAAACTTTAATTTCAACACCGTCAACTGCAACTTTAAGCTGTGGAAAGCCTTTTCGAACGTCACACTCATCAATTTGTGCTCATCAAGAAACCGGCAGGAAATCCGGTGAAAAAAACAACAAAAGTCCAGTAGGTTAAGTCCTTTAAATCTCTTGTTTTTATATTGTGGAGGCAACGCTGGTTAACATGAAGACGGATTAAAACATCTGAAAAAATACATTTGCTCGTTAATCACGAACTACACTCAATCTTTTCCTTGAGTGTTGCAATACAAATGAACGTATATTTAGATGAAATTTTTTTTATTCAAAATACCTAATTAGAAAACCAAAAAAAAAAAAAAAAAAAAATCGGGTTTTTTTTTCGTTGGGTACATAGTGAATAAATAATAGAAAATATATGTTTCACATAAATTTGTTCTATGCCTTTTCTAACCCCATTAGAGTTAAATAGGTTAGGAATACGTGTATTTGAATGATTGCTTGTGAAGACACATGCCTCGTTGAGGGAAAAGAAGTGTTTTTTTTTGTCTAAAGCCGACCATCCGGTTATGAGTATAAGACACACACTGTACAGTATATCAAACAATTTTCTACTATCTATTCCCAAAGTAGGGCAGAAACAAGTTGGATCTTGTCCAATTGAAGCATTTTGTTGAGGGTTTTTGACTTGTAAAAGATCATGAGGGATTTGCATGTGGAATTTTTGTAATGTTGTGTGTTTTGTGCCAAATTCGAGCTCCCACAAACTTGAGGGGAAAAATACAAGTCATGGTTTCCACTTGAGTTCTTTGCCTTGAATTAATTCCCAGAAATTTTCATACGCTGATAAAATAAAGTTATTCAAAGAAAAAAAAAACAAAGAAAAGAAAAGAAATGAAAAAAAACACTAGTCACAGTCTTGATTTTATTTATGCTCTTTGTCATTTCTGATGTAGATTTATAAGTCACTTCCCCCACCATTTTATTTCATGTGTAAAAACACTTAGAAATAAATTTAGACTAAATTTCTGTTTTTACCATCTTTTACAACTTATTTGCAACAGTTTATTTAAAAAAAACATTAAGAAAAATTGACTGAAATCAGTCACGTTCCCTTTAAAACCGTTGACAATTAGTTCATTTACAACACTTCAAAGTGAAGTATCAACCATTACTCCAACTTTCATCACTTAGTTCTTGGGCCATTAGGATTTGTGAATCCTGAGGGTACCATAAGTGAGGGTGAAGAGTGCGACTTGATAGAAACTGGACATCACCCGAGAAGTCTCTTACTTGCAATCCCAAAGCCCACGCCCGTGTTACAGCAAATAGAAGCGCAATTGCGGTCATTGGAATGGGAACTTGGGTCGGAAGAGAAAGGAAATAGATTAACTTGAAGTTCTGCTGCTCATAAATTCCGCCTTACAAGTGTGTTTCCCTTCCTTTCTCGAGGAAAAAGTCATTTGACCGTAGATATACGGTTAAATAAACTTGATCAAGTGCTAATAAGAGCTGAACTGTCTGCCCCCAACGCCTCTAAAAACCTTTTTTTTCCCCTTTTCTTTTCTCGAATTCACTTCGTGGCCATAAGCGCGTTTGTATCGTTGTCTTTTGAAATGAGCGTTGTCTTTTCATCAACTAGCAATCTGCACGGAAAGATGGTCCTCCAAGGTTACTATGATTAATGGAGCACTTCTCCGATTGCGTCGCTTTTCGTTATTGATGAAGGACGGAGCAGCCGCAAGGAGTGATTTATGAAACTTGCCCAATTTTTATTCAGGCCTCAGCTATGGCTCGGAAACTAGTTTGAAAGACAAATGTTTTGGCTTCCAGCTATTTCAAACGCTTATATTCGACATTTTACGACTGTCATCTTCATTATTCATGAATTCGAATGGTTTTGGCACCAATCGAATAACCGTATTTCTATTCTTTATCTCGAAATTTTCAAGCTGTTTATGGTAAAAATGTGTATATTGCATCTTGTCATGAACATTTTACTCGTTTTTTTAATTTTAACCATCAACAATATGAAAACCGTGAATTATTTGCATTATTTAACACCAAGATAACATACAGTAATTTCGTAATTTCTTGTATGCTCATCATTAACTTTTCAATATTAATTAAGACATGAAAATTTAATGCTAGCCACCACTGATATTCTTGCTTCAATTAAAAGTTACTATATAGCTTTCGTAATGAAGGCGAAATCTCAATGACACTGCATCAAATTATATGTCACGTACTTTATTGCTACATGCTCGGCATATCTGATCAGTTCGATGTCACCCTTTGCCTTTCGGGACTAGAGGGGATTAAACGCAAAAATCTCATAAATCACTGCTTTGCAATTGGAGTGGGCATCATCATGAAACCCGCACCCAACGATCGTGACTTGACACCTTTTTTAATATAAAACTTTTTAATACCCTTGCAGAAGGGTGGCAAAAATGGAAATAAAATTTTATAATGGAGTGTTTGCTTTCCACTTTATTCCCTCAAATCAAGCGCTTGTTACAAGTCTGAGTTTGAAGTTGCAGGATTCAAATTGATTGATTTGCTTATTTATCCACGAGGCTGTGTTTCCATGGCAACCTCTGTTTTTTAAAGTAAAAAAGAAAGTTAAAGACGAAAAGAAAGAAACTGTGTAGTTTGCTTCTCCTTGTTTGCCCATCAGCTGTCGTTAAGTGCTCCCAAGAAATTGTTCCTCGAAGAGCGATTGCTGAATAATCAGAGATTGCGTCCTAATTGAAGTTTATAGCTTCTTTCATTTGTTTATAAGTTAATTTGCTTGCTTGTAAAAGTTATGAGAACGCCATAAATTTTTTATGAACGAGATACATGAAAGAAAAAGGACACACTAAATCTTAGTTGATCAAATGGTTTTAATTTGTTAAATTGCGTCGTAGTGTTTGTTTTACTTTTTCTTTTGCAATAAATCGGTTTTTTTTAAATCACCAGCTGTTACTTTGGCAGAATTAATTGAATGATGGGATTTGAACGTTATTCACATCATTGTCTTTGCGTTACGCGTAATAATTCATCTTTGTTGAATGTAATTTCAATTTCAACTAAAATAGAATAAAATTACAATTTATTATAATGTGTTTTAAATGCTCGTTGTGTGTAACTCAAGTTTCCGAAGCTTAATCCTACTTTGCATATCTTCACAACAAAAACCTAATCTTTACAAATTGATTTTTTTTACAGTTTTTGTGCTTTGGTTGATATATTTTAATTTACTTTGTAAAGTATTTCTTTTTTCTTTGATTACCTTGCATTTATAATCACAAAACATTGTGATTTATTTATTTTTTTTTTCATATACCGGTACCGATATAATTAAATTTCTTTATTTTGTGTTGTCTGGAATTTGAAAACCGAATTCATTTGGTTGCCAAATGATATTTTCAAGGCCAGTTTTCCCTAGCAACAGTGTTCAGGTGCAGCAAGGCAAAATGAAAGTTCATTTTATGCTCTGTTTTTGCCACTTCCGCTGGCAAGACTTTGCTGCCTTTCAATTGAGTTATGATGTGCCAATCAAAAGCAACATAAGGAATATTGAGTAGGTTGAACGATTGGTAAATAACAATAAAAAAAATTCAAAAATTTATCCAATGAAGTACCAATTTTCCATCCATCAAGTAACAAAACTTTAAAAAATTTATTTAATTATTTTACATATAAAAATCACAAGCAGTTTTGTTTTTGATAGAAATAAAATTATCAATATGCTAATCTCATTAAATTTTCTTCCTGGATTGTACTCTACTTTGCAGATGACAATTTAAGATGCGAGGAATTAATTTGCAAAGTGATGAAAGCTGCATTCTTTAAGTCAGTGATTTCATCAGGTGATTACCATTTTAAACTGACTTATAAGCTAAAACAAATTTTGAAAATTTGTAGAAACTATCTTTTAATATAACTTAATCATAATCTTCATTACGCTTTAATTTTATATAGCTAAGAAAAATTGGCTCAGACACTGACAGTTAACGGTGAAAACGATTAATTTTAAAACATTTTGCATTTCATTACCAAAATTGTTGACATGAGGATTAACTATTTCAATTTTAATTTCTTAATAAATAATGCTTTATGCAAATGAGTTCTACATCACAAGCAATTTTAACTTTACAGTAATTCTGGCCCGCAATTTAAGCGCATTAAATTCTACGAGCTTCAAATCTGTGGTTTTGTGTATGGGGATGAAAATATGAAAGAAATTTACTCCGCGAAAGTTAATAACTAACTGATATGTTGGTGGAATGTAAAATTGAATTTCTAGTGCGAGCAGCTTCAATCATAATGAATAAATAATTTGGTTTTAATCCCTAAGTCAAGTAGCAACAAAAATTATGTAATTAAACTTTAAAACTGACAATCTTCATAACACATTGTTTCAATTGAAATTTACACGATGATCTAAATGTACCGCAAAATATCTGAAAGAATTTATTGCTCTGCCCTTGGAGCTTTGCTGCATAACATATATGCCCTTTACAAGAAAAATTATTTTTATTCGCTTGTTTACTTTTAATCTCCTAAATAACGACTTTTCATGCCCAAACCTAATAATTTTTATTGTTTTTTTTTTGCTGATAGGTAGTAATTGGTGGTTCGGTGGTTGATTTCGTGCACAAAATAACCGATCCTGAAATAAAGGTAAGCAATTTTTATATACCAATTTGCTTAGTTACGCTCGAAAACTCATAATCGAGCTGTGATTAAGAAGTTTGAGTGGGCACCTACCATTTAATGAATGTAAACGACTGGAAAATTACCTGGAAATGTGCCACGAAGAGTTAAATGAGTTGCTTGTTCGACAACCCTTATTTCAGTTGTCGATCACGTGACATGGGAGTCACCCAAAGACCAAATGAGGTCCCTAGATGTCCCTGAGCGACTAGATATTACCCAATTTCATTACGGTACCTTTAATGTTGCCTTTGGAAATTTCGGACATGCAATATAGATAAAACTGATAAAAATCGCTCAAAATTCCACTGTTGCAAGAACAAAATGCCTAATAGGGTAATTTAAATTAAAAATAAAAGGATTAAAACTTTAAAAATCGAATTCGGTTCGAGAAAGGCATGTCAATTATTCCAGTTGACTTATTTCCTGCTTAAATCTGTATGGTTAAGTTCTTGACAGGCACTCAGTGTGAAGCCCATTCCACAATCCGTTTAACGATGCAAGAAAAAGCAATTAGACTTGTTTCTAATCATTAGAGATGAACAAACGCAGACTTAAAACTAGCTCTTGGAAAATCCCCATTCTCTTTTGCTTGATTGAATTAAAAACCTCAAAGGAGATAATAACTTTCCTGTTTACAGTCATTAGTCATTTTCTAATGTAAACAGAAAACTGCTACTCTGGTTTTTACCCCAAATGTAATTGGTTTGTTTTGTATTATGTAATAGTGTAGTAATAGTAATAGAGTAATTTGAAGTACAGATTTGAGTGCTGTGGTTTATACACAAGGAGACTGGAGTTTCAATTTTGTAATGGATCAAAACAAATATTCCCTGTCAAAATATTTGACAAAATTCATTTGCATTTCATTCTTTTTTCACTTCCGAGAGGAATAGATTAAAAAACTTTGTCAAATGTTTACATTTCAATCTACTTTTAATGCATCGGTAGTTTAATTTGTTTATAAATTTGGAGTTCGAAGGAAATAAGTTTCAATCATATATCGAATGATTGGAATGGTCTCTTGACACAGCACAAACGGCAGTAATGACGTTTTCACAAATTTTCTGATTGACCTGAATCTCAAATCTTGTAAACAACGGTGTTTTCGAAGTTGCAGTAAATAGAATATCCTCACTATACATTTTATTTTACTGTAATAATTAAAGAAACTTGCTGATCGTGAATTTTTCTCTTACCATATTTGCTAATACTGGTTCTTAAAAACAGAAATATTCATTTTCTGAAAACGAAATGTTCGTGATGATGACTACGCTCCCAGTAGTCAAAACGTTGAACCCTTTTCCCTCTTCAGGAAACGCATCTCCTTTGGTACGGTATTCAATAGCATCATTTCGTTTTCAGAAAATATTTGTAGAACCAAAATGATCCAAAGTTCCAACCCGTAATTCAAGTAACAGAAATATTTATGTTGCGTTAAAGAAGCCTTCTTCTGTTCTGCTTTCAAAGCTTTAATATCGCTGACGGCCACAACGGCTGTCTGTACCTGATCTGTTGCAAGACTAAAGTTGATCTTAACTCCAAGCTTACGTCTTTCAACATAAATCCAAGTGAACGGTGGTTTTTACTTTATACATTATTTAATTGCTGTTTGCGACATACTTTTTTTGCCAGATAAGGTACAAATGGAAGCTTTGACGTTCAAAGCTTCTCATTTTATATAAACTTGGCGATGCAAAAGTAGTTTCACGGTTTAGTTGCCATCACTTCGATACTTTTATTTGGAATTTATATGGGATTTTGATATTGTTGACAATAAGAAATAATCGCAGTTTTTTGCGACAAAGATGTTCCTATAGAAACATATGATCAAAAACAAAATTTTTTCATTATCTATCAGTATATGCACGTGTGCATTTGACGGAACCAATTCTTCAAAATATTGATTCGTTTCTTGTTATGCGGATTGAACAAAAATTTCCAACCGATTTGTCGCAATCATGCCAATATCAGCACGACAAATCTCAAATTTAATATTTTCCGAGCGTTACAAAAGCCAACAAATGAAACAGTTTTGCTCTCTAGATCACCTATCTCTAAACATTCATAACCGAAGAACTTCACTGCCTACACAAACAGTTTTCATCGGTTCGATTCTTTTTAGCCCCTTTCAAGAAAGAAAATACGAGGTCAGTAACCTCGAATAAATTCCTTAAAAAAAGGACAAAGGCGATACAACGAAACGAAATTGGGAGATTTGAAGTAAAGTCCAAAAGTTTGCTACCGTATCAGACTTGCGACTGAAGGAAATGAAATGTGGACACGAATAAAACGTGATGAGAATTGGTTTGATCGATTAAAGTAAAAGATGAGAAAAAGGTGCCAAAGCGCGAAGATCAACTGGGTTTGCCAATTGCACTCATGGACGCCATCCAAGGTGTGCCATCCGGTGCTCAAGAGTAATACCCATGATGCGCTCTCATAAGATTTTTCTCTTCCTTCTATAAATTGTCCTTTTCATTCTCCAGAAAAATTGTGTCGGCAATTTTATTTTTTATCTTTATTCAATCACTCTCTTTGTGGTCCCTGTTGGGTGTTTTTTTCCTCCACATTTCACTTTCTTTTTGTACTCTTTTTAGGCTTGTTTGCTATAAATCAGCTGTTTACAATGGCGTCTGGATGCTTGCCAGTGCTGTTTTTTTTAATCTATTATACTTTTTTACTTGTCAGAAGAAAGGTTCTCAATTTGTTATTCTGAAATATTATTTTGAAAGCTTTTCATTTCCATTATCCGGTTCGTGTTACATGAACTAATTATAAAAGTTTTGTCGGAAAAAATTTAAAATGAAAGAAAAAATGATAATGCATGGTAATTCTTGTTGATAAGATTAAAATAGTGACAAATTTGAAAAAATTTCCTTATTTTCAATATCAACTTTAATTTTTTTTAATAATTCATTTTCTTCATCATCTGCCTTGGCATCGTCTTTAACTGTAATTATCTCCAGCAGAACGTTTTCTAACATCTTTTTTTTTTTCATTTTGTTTTTTGCTGCGTATTTTTCATATATATCGTAAACATCTGCTGGTTGTCGGAAAGAGGCATTAAAAGATATATACAGCATTCAACAGTCTAACTTGCTGGGCTTTCATCAGTTGTCCAGGTGACAGTTGTCATGACGACACATGTTGGTTGCCATTCCGGGCTATTATTGCCCTGGTTTTCCCCACTAATTTCCCCATTTACATAACGCACTTTTGATAAACGACGTGTTTTCTTGAGCTTGTTTTGGCACAGTCGAATGGAAGAAAAACGGTTTAAAGTGAAGCGATTTTTTCTCATTTACCAATTACTTCTTTAGTAGCGTTTAATTTTTTTCCTTGAGCAGTAAAGAACCCATTTTTTTATTATCAAGGTTAAATAGAATTGTGCTTGTTATATGATATTTTCCTCTTTTTTACGAGCTGCAAGATAAAATAACCACTGCTTTAATTTTATTGCATCTTGTGCTGGTGTTTTTAATGGTACGCAATTGAGATAACACTAAAAACAGTTTATGTCCGGCTTAAGAACCAAAAAATTTCAATAATAAAAGTACAAATAAAAATGTACTGAGGATAGAGAGTAAGACGGAAAAAATTGATAGAATTTTCCAGATGGGTTCAAATCTTATTTTTCGGAGATTTTCCTTACTTTAATTATCATTCTTTGATGGAAAACTTCACGACTGAACAAAGTCAACGCAAATTGCTCCGAAATAAAAATAAATTGAATGATATTGTCCCCTGTCAACTTAGTCGGAAATGCATTTATAACACTTTTTTATTTAAGGTTTAGTTTTCACAGTATTGAAATAAAAATCAAAATAAAAACTTTAAATCTCAATGAAACATTTATTTTCCTTTTTTATGCTTCATTAATTCCTGCTTTGCTCTCACCCTGTTCCTAGAATTAAGAGGCCATATCTTTTTTTGAATGCACTGTAATGTGTTAGTCGAGCAATTAATAATTTTGGCGTTTTTATCTTCTTTTGTTCGCCTAGCTTCTAAATTAATTGCATCTCATCTCATCTCATTCCCTTTGTCAACATAAAGCACTCTTTGATCTTTTGCTAACATCAAATAAACAATGAACTTATAAATCTATTTTATTGGCGTTTTCTCTCCTTTTTCTCATCTTTAATTTATCCCATTATACTTGTTTTTATGTTTGTCTATAATTAACCTTTCTTGCTTGTTAATGCTCAAGTCCCTAAAGATCCAATATTTAATTTAATTTAAGAGCCAATAAAATAAACAGAAACATCAACAATTATTATTGCTCTTACGAGTCTTACGTACGGTATTTTAATTACATTTCTGCAAAATCCGTAAATTCTGAATGTAAAAATAGAGGGAAAGATATTCATTCTAGCGCATAAAGGAAAACCCAGAATAAAATTACATCCAAAATTCATTAAAGCGAATCTTTTGCTTGCAGCTGTATAGAGCTTTATGATGATCGGGTTGGAAAGAAGTTCCTTAGCGCTTACGTTCCTTAGAGGCCTTGCGGTGGCGAAATGTCAGAATTAATAGGATAGGGCTGAATATCATCACGTAACGGGTGCAATTTTATGCGGCAACTCTAATTAAACGTAGGTAGATAATAGAATTGAAAGAAATCGATTGACATCGTTGCTCCGATTGCACTTTTACTTTTCATCATTTAAAACAAGGTAACCTTTATAATCAGTTAGTTTTGCATAAATAACAATTAGCTGGTCGTTTTAATTTATAACAGAAATGCCAACTAGCACTTTAGGAAATTTCATTTATCATTGTTAAATATTGATGGAATTTATTTTATTATTAGGATACAATTTGAGGTGTTGTAACGAGCGGTCAATTTCCTGATTAATAATGTCGTACCTTTTTAAAGCGAAAGTATCTATTAATGTAACAAGCCTCGCTATATTATGTTTCGTGCAGTATTTGGTTGATTAATGATTTGTTTACAAGTTGTAAAACAAGTGGTAGAAAAAAAGTAGTATTGTTTTTCTTTTTTTTTCGGATAAAAAGTGCAACTGAATAACGATTGTAAAAACCATACGTATTTAAAACTTAATAAAAACTCTCAAAATGCATAAAACACAACAGACCTCCGCTCTCTGCACTCATTTGCAGCAATGAGTTCAACTTATTTAAACCTGATGACATAATCGATTGTCACGTCTAATCAACATCAAACAGAAATTTTAGCGACGACACTATTAGCACGATAATGTCACATTTACAGTTAATTATGTGCAAAAGTAAATTTTTTAAATGTTAATTAAATATGTCAGCATGTTTCCAACTTAATAATGCCTTCAATCAATGTTTCTGTCGCTGAAGACCCAAGAGTTAAAATCCAAGTTGATTCCCATACATTTTGTTTATCTTATTATAAATCATTCTCACGTACCTCTCTCTATAAGATGTAGTAAATTAACTGCGTCCCAGCCATAACGCTCACGTGGTTTCGTAATTCCAAGAAACTTCTTTAGTGGTTGCTTTAAAATCCTTTGTCCTAGTTGACATGATGGATGACAGGTGTTTTTGTGCTGCCCTTCTTTCAGGTGGGTAGACCCTGTCATTTATCTGTGGGCTTTTCTTTGTAGAACGACTGATAGAACGATAAATTCAACTCAAATCGAACAAACCACTAAGGATTTAACCACGATTTCATCCTGACAGTCTTCTATAATATTTTAAAGCTTAACCCTCGTGTGAAACTTTTCGTGAGTTGCCAGCAGAGGCCGTTTTACGTCAATAAAAAAAAAATTGCAAACACAATTTCTAGAGAATTAAACTTTTCTGCCTCTTTCTCCTTTGTCATTATTACTCTTCCATGAATAAAAGATGTTCTTGTTCTTCCTTAAAGGCCGTTGGAATTGAAATAAGACGAATAACTTATTTTGTATGTAAATGAAGTTCAAATCAAAGTTTAAGAGAAAAAATTACTTTGCTTATTGGGTTGATTTTGTTGACGCAAGTTCAAGTACTGTAACTTTAATTCGCGCAAACAATTAGAATCTCAAGCACTTTAAAAACTGTTGTCACATTTCCATCTTATTTCATTCGGAGCTTTGCGTTAGGATCAGAGAACATTTTAAAATGTGACACGCGTTAAATCACGCATTTATTTTATTTTATTGATTGAGAAACTTGGCAGCTGTTCTTTAGTCCTACTTTTAAATTGAAATTGGGATCACCACTTACACATGTTGTCAGACTTGGCCCTCTTATTTTGTCATCACACTCTTCCTCAACGACCCTGGTCTAAAAGGTCCTTTATAGTATACAAGTATAGTGTATAGTGCTAATAAGTAGTTGTGAGAACATAACATGTTACGTGTTGCTGCAATCATCGATTGAAATGACGCAAAAAAAGTTGTTCACTGTAATTTAAAATTGAAAAATAATCTGGAAATAAATTTCCTGCTGCGGAGATGACATCCGCATTTTTCAATACCATAATTCGGTGACAAAAATATAAATCTGCAGTAACATTTGTATTAAAAACCTGGAAAAGATAGATTTATCGCTGCAATTAAATTGACGCCACACTCTAAAAACTGTTACTTGATTTAACTAAAATAATAGTTACAGTAAATAGGTTCCTACTAAAATGTTTGGAAAAAACAAATTATTTTAAAATTGTTTTTAATGCTTTCTTAAAGTTGTTTAAATCATTTTACATTATATCTACCAATTTTTTTTGTTGGAACCTATTCAACAAAATTTTAGTTAGATCAACTCATTGTGTTTTTAGAGTGCACTGTATGTGTACTTAGGATTAAGTAGATCTGAAATAGATACGAGATACGGATCAATAAAGTTTACCCTGAAGATATTTTGACTTGTTCGGAGCAACTGGAAGTATTAAGAGACGATTTTGACTTGGAATGCAGCAAGATGCATCATTTCGTGAATATTACTGCATTCATGAACACACATGAAGTCATGAATGTTTCCAATTTGATTCAAATTTCTCATTTAATACGATACTGAATATAAATGAAGTCACTATTAGTAATGACGAGATCCTTTTAACCAGTGCACTGATTACAATTGGTAATCAAACAACCAATTAGTAACTTGATAGCAAAACTCACAAAGTACGTATGAATAAGTCATATCATCGTTATTAAGACTTGTTTTATATTTCACATTGAAGTTTACTCGTGCGAAAAGGTGAAAACGATGCATTTTTTTTTCATTTTTTTTACAAAATAATATAAATGTGCTGAATATCGGAAAGTGGCAGCGTGGTTTTGTATATTTATGTATAAAGCAAGCCAGGATTGCTGTGTGACTCTGGGATTTAAATCTTGTGCAAGTTATTTGCAGATTATTTCCCTAGCCTCATCTCTGCGGAACTCATTCCCTGGGTTCAGGTGATTGAATTAAAGGCGCAGATACTTAAGATCCGGCGTGCTTCACATGAGTTTCGATTTCTTCACCGAATGCCGTAATTTTACACGGGAAATGGTTTTTACGCTAGAACCAGAATAATGAGGAAATTAATTTTTTATTTAATTACAGCATTTCTAAAGTTTACGATTTGAACAACTAAAAACCGAAAGAAAAGATAATAATTCCAATTCAATGCTTTATCACATCAAGTTTAAACAAATTTATGGTTTTTGTCAACTTTCAAAGTCAGTTTTTTATGACTTTACTTTTTCCTTTCAAAAGATCCTTAAACATTAATTTATGTTGTCAAGACGTAAAATGAAGTTATTGAATTTTTGAATATTAAGAAGACGCCTTCATCACTGGAAGCGTGTTATCTGACAAGTCAGCAACACAGTTTTTTCCGATTTTGGAAAAAATATACTTCAAGATGAGTTAATAGCAAATTTATCTCCGATAAGTAAGTGCTGAGTAGTGCAGTGAAGTTGTTCTCGGGTTGCTTTCTGAGCTGCGCAGTGCAGCCGAGTTTAAGATCAATGGTTAACAAGTGTTGCGCTTCAATTTTAAGCACTGCAATCGTTTAGATGATTAAAATAAGACCAAATTAAGCATTTGAAATGCTCGCTTTTTCACCCTTAAAGCTGACTTTTATGCTTTTAAAATGTCAACTAAATAATACTGATTGCGTGATAAAGCTTCTGCAGAGTTACGTCATGTCAAAATGTAGTTCGCAGCCAAGCAACCGCTTTCTTTAATAAAATTCCATTTAAGCCAATTATGGCAGACCATCACGTGTCTTAAAATAGTTTTTACATTAACCAAATTTATGTCATTAAAATCCTCAACCTACGTCAAAAAAATTATAGTTCATATTTGATATTTTATCCTTATTAATTTCTGCCCGGATAATAAATAAGGTAGGAGTAATTGATTTTCCCCTGCCTAGCATCAGCCGGCTAATTACATTTTTCATCAGCATTTTTCTGTCTTCTACTCACTGAAAATATTTTTTCCCCAAACTCAATTCCAACGGCAGAAATAAATCCTACATTTCCAAATTAAATTCTACTACGTAATGCTTTTTATACAAATTTTCAGTCTTTTAAAAAAAAATTAAGTAAAAAAAAAACTCAAGTTTTTCTCTCGAAAAGAAATAAATCAAGGATTTTATCTGATCTGTTCCGCTCCACATTTAACTTTAACTTGCTGCAAACTTGGTACGAATCTTGTATAATCATTCCATTGCGGTACTTTACAACTGGATGATCTCATTTCTCTTAAGGTTTTTCTCTCTCTCAGGAGAGTCGTGAAGCAAAGGTTCCCTTTTCGCTTGCACTGACTTCTTAAATTTCTTCTTTGTCCCCGTGCGCAACTACGAGCTTAGAATGAATGGTTTTGTGCCAAAAGGTATCTTTTCTGCACGTGTTCGAACAAGCATAGAATTACTTTTGCCTTTTGCCCGTGGACTTTGATATTACTGAGAAAGAGGAAAAAAGTAAAAACCCCACCTCTGCGCGATGAACTTAATCTTGCTTAGAATCACAACAACATCATTCTGTTGCTGAGCAACACCTGATTTTTTACATCTAAGGTTTCATTCTTCGTGTTTCGAGGCAAGACAAGCATTTTATTTCTAACATTAGAATCACCTTGGAGAAGTTGTTGTTTGGCGTAATTAAATGCAAAAAATCGAAAACGATTTAAAAATCTAATGAATTTCTCATATGAGTGCAAATCATCAACATGAAATGCCAAAAGCCATCGTAAAATTCAATCTATAAATTAAAAACATGCGTTTCTCAGCACAAACATGAAAACATGTTGGTAGGAGCTGACTGCAAGCAAGAATGGTGATTAATGGCAGTACGAAGTGAGTAAATATCACACACACCATATTTATATATTCTTAAACTTCATTACGAATCACCGATAAAATTTCCTGTTATAAACCTGATATCACGTTATTACTCACTTCCTTTAAAGCTAACCTCAAGATCAAACTTCGGAAATAAATAAAAATTCAAATGCGCATCGTGGATCAATTTCTCCAGAGAATTGAAATGCATTTCAATCCCATTTTGCAACCAAAATTCTTCACCCCTTTCGAATAGAAAAGACAGGTTTATGGCATACCTCAACTAAGTTTCACTTCCCTTTATTTCCCTCAACGGAGGCCTCGTGACAGCTCAGCAGCTTGAGTCACATCTAAATGGTGAGTTCACCTTCAAATGTCATCAACGTTATAAGAAATGTACTTGGCAAATTCCCTTCGGATTCAAAAAGGAAGGTTCTTATCATACGAGTGAATTGGAATGGCCAAACCCCCTTTTTACATGCCACAAAAATAGGCATATTAAGTCGGAAATCATTTGCCCAGGTGGCGAATTCCAAAACGGAATCTCTTCTTAAGATTTTTGTATCGAAAAAATGGAAAGACAGCTGTAGGGTGACATGGTTCACGAAGCAGAATAAATATAGGCGCTTCTGCATTAAAATATAGACATAAAATTATGCAGAAGATTCATGCAAATGTGATGGGGTCAGCTGCTGCAGTATTTTTTTTATTATTGGCGTATCACAATGATATAAAAACGTTCATAAAGAAAGTTGTGAAGTCATAAATTAGTAGTGGAAGAAGTTTTAAGATGGGGAAAAAAGTTTAGTTTACCATGTGACCATTGGTCACTAGATCCTTTTACTTGAATATGCAATTAGGTCGAATAAGGTTGAAAGTTTTTAAAGTGGTTTTTTGGAGTGGGGAAAGCGAGTGTAAAAGTTGAGCTTTATTTTTTCCGGTGGAAAATCTATGGATTTTAATATGAGAAAGATAAAGTAAAAAAAAAAAAAAAAAAAAAATCTGTCTTCGAGATATATATTTTTTAAAGAGTTAATTCAGATCTGCAATATGAATCTGGCAAGGTTCCATCAATGAGATAAAAGTCATTTTTTTACGAGGAGAATTTAAACGGTGTAGGAAAAAATACAATATCGGTTTATGGTGCAAAAAATACGATGTAATAAGAGGCAAAAGTCATAAACTAATAAAATGCGGAAACAAAATATTTTGCACTAATTTCATAATACATTTTTCGGTAAATGAAAAACTCCAGAGTGAGTCAGCAAAGCCCTTCTCACAAACATCGGAAAAGATCCTTTATAAAAAGACTTATCATCGATAGACAGTCAACAAAAATTTTTCAAAAGCATCAGATAAAAATATCAGCAAACAAATACTCTTGGAACTGGACATCAACAGACTAAAGCAAACAAAATACGAGAAAAACAACTTAAGAATTATATATATTGGACATTATACTGTAACAGCAGTTTGATGGAAGAAGTAGTTTTGCTCTTGTCTAATATTTCTTAGTGTTCACATATATTATAAATATTCATGTTTTCCTGACGTCATATCGCGAGAGCGATGTCAGTTGCTGTTTTCTTACTTGTCAATTTACACAAAATAAACAAAAACTCACATAATAAGTGAAGTGAGCAGTTGCAGCAGAAGACAATGATGTCGCAATTGCCTTGTTCGACAAAACGAGTCGATCCTTGATTAGCCTTTGTCTCTCAAGTAATCATTAAAACAGGGCACGTAACTAGACTGTTGACCTTATGGAACTAGAAATGAAGTTTCCAAGGGAATTAGAAACATAATTTACATGTACCATCACAAGATCCTCGCGGGCGAAGGGTTACAGAAAATGTGACTTGGTCAAAGGCCAAGTACAGGAAGACTTTTTTTTACTTCCGTTTTTATCCCTCCTATTCTTTTAATATATATTCTTTACACAGCTGACTGTGTACACGTACAATATTAAAAGGTCAATTGGAAACAGCCATAACGACCTGAAGTATAGTCGTGAAACGGGCTTTGGCCCGTTCAACTGTTTCACAGAAATTCTTCTGAGATTTGTCGCTCATGGCATACTTTGGTGACGCAATAAAAATGAGTTCTTTTATTGGGTGTGTTGTGACTTCAGCTGATGATGACTGCTTTTTTTTATATAAATATAAAAAATGTTATGTGTAGTTGGTGGTTTCATGTTTTTCTATTTAGGACACGACTTGTGTATGAAATTGTGTTTAAGTGGTGCAGTGCGCTCTCATAATTCTCCTCCGTCCCCAACCACCCGCCGTCTTTTTAGCCGCATTTGCCTGCACAAAGCACATAAAAACAGTCTTGACGGCTCTATTCAGACTCAGTTTTACTTTTCAAACTCACGTTAGATATCACTTTCTCGAGAAATGAACATAAGTCATAATTTTTTAGGACCCATCATTAAAACGTTTATTTTTATGGATTAATTGGAAAGGAGGTTACTAACACTTTATAGGATTCTTCTTCTTTTAATGATTTAAAATTCTGATTTTAGTTTCTTTTTACTGTATTTTTTTACGATATGTATTAAAAATTAAAATTACAAAATTTACAAAATGCATAATGAATTAATCAAACTTTTGTAACAATTTCTCTATTTGGAAATGGATTTATCTGGAAATCAATATTTCTTTCATTCAAGAATGTTTTAATTATGTAGTACCGGTACTACTCTATGGTTTATTTAGTACTAGACGATTTACTGGGGATTTGTCAGATACAATATTGCCCACCAGTCTGCAACTGTAATTGGCGCTGTCGTCACCATGGAGATGAAACCCTATTGAAGCCAAATGAAAATAATGTTGGTCTTGAATTCTTGAAGATCATGATTTTTTAATCATTAAAAAGCATTAATGAAAAAATTCAAATCCAACGATTCACCTATTTCAAAACATGTAAGGAACGATGATTATGGTCGATTCTCAGTACATCTGGATTAAAGTAGCATTAGCAATCCTTATGATATAATCAATTTCTTCACACAATAATGATTTAATCATTCTATTGACTTTTTTGTGCAGTAAAAACAAACATCGCGTTTAAAGACATTGGGCATACGCCTGAGGCCTTTGCCAAACAACTTTAACCCAGATGGTGGTAGAAATTGACTTTTATAGGACATAGTAGCAATCAACGAAATGAACCTCTCCTCATATCCAACAGCATACGCTGCAGGTTCGGACATCTGTAAAACGTCCGCAGAGCAATTGGACAGTCACCTATCAAATTACCACCTTTTTACAACCGCTTCAAAAAAGAAATTCCAAATCATTCAGAATTTATGGAGCGTTTTGTATAGTAATATAGATCGTTTTACGCATATTATTTAGGTATATTATTGTCAGTCCTTTTACGCTTTTTTTTCGCGTCCGTATGTCAAAAACTAACACAATTGATGCCAACTGCAGAATGTTTCGATGTTTTCTAGCGAGTTGGCTGCAAAACAAGTCCTTAACAACCTTCAAATTTGTCACCAGTGCCTCAGGGCCAGTGAACAAGTCATCTTACACAGCGGTAGCCTGGACACTGTCCAGTATTAATTTTTTAGTTATTTTGCTTTTCTTTAAAAAATATATAATTCTTTACAACTTACTGACTAAAGTTTATACATTAGAATGAGCAGCAGTTGGAATAATTTCTAATTTAAAAAAAAGTGCACTTGGATCTCATTAAAAAAATTGAGGTTTAAATTCAGAGTTAAGATGAGAAAATAACTCATCAATAAATCCTCCATTCTTCTATCGCTCGTTCTAAGTCCTCCTTTTCTTTCAGTTGCCAGCAACGAAGAAGAAACCTTTTAAATCCCATAAGAGACAGAAGCTATCGTCAAAAAATAAGCTTGTGTTCCATTAGATAACTAGATTTTTTTTTTCTTCGAAATCAATTTGCTTGTACCGAACCTTATATTATAATACAGTAAATTAAAGATCTAAACAAAAAGACAAAAGCAAAGTAGAAAATACATAGAAAAATCAATTCGATTATTCACTTCTGTCCAAAAATCTGCTTCGATTATAATTTTTATTTCCACAAACTCGTGAGTGACTACATCTGATTTTTCAACAACAATGGCAAGGACTAACAAAGGCTATCCCCAAGGTGGGGAGGAAAAAATAGATATTTAATTTCATTTCAATTTTCCCCCAAAATGAGGGAAAGAGATAAAGAAACCTGGCACGGAAGCACGCGGGAGGAGAACGTCATCCACATCACTGCGCATTTGGAACATGGATTTTTACTGCGAGTGGGATAAGATGTCTCTTACTCTCTCTTTCTCTAAAGAGCAGTCAGCTTAAACAAATTGATGGAAATGTGTGCACAAAATCTGTAAAGGCAGCGATGGAGTGGAGGCATTTCCCCGCCCACTTATATGCTGTCTCACTATGCCAAGATCTTGCAATTAGTTCACTCCCCCTAAATTCTTGTTTTGAAGGACAAAAATATAGGTTAAATGGCAGTTAGGAGTTAAGTAGTTGCTGAAAACGAAATAATAACAAACCATTTCACTTAAATGTCGCTTTAAAATCCAATTTTAGTCAAACTAAGGTTATTTTTAAAATTAATCAAATTAGCTCAGTGGCTCAAATCAAAATAAACTTAAACTTGAACAAATTGCTGGAAAAAAAATATTTGATATATAAACATAATCAACACCAAAACGTCATTAAAGATGTATTTTTATTACAGAGATTAGAAAACAATTGAAAATTCAATCCCTAAGTAATATTTTCTAATTTCAGTTTTTAAAAAAATAAGAAAACAACAAGAAAGAATTTACCTTTTCACTGAACGTATTGATTTTATTGCACATCGACTTTTTTTCCCCAAACCAAAAAAATATATAATCAACTCTCCTTTTGTTATTTTTTTTTCGATTTCTTCACCTCTGTGATTTTGTTCACATCTCCACAACAAAAATACACCTTTAATTTATCGATTATAATAACAAATTTGCAAGTTTATAATAAATATTACAAGATTGTATACTATTTCAATGTGGAAGAGATTCTGGCATGGTGAAAATTCGGAATACAAAGGCTCCATCAACAATCAACGGATAAAATAATCTCCTCTTAACGTCATCATCTTCCTTGATAACCTTGTATAAATATAATTGTATATATTTCGTTTGTCTCTAGTACATATACATACAATTTTTACGAAATGAAATCAGTCCCTGTTAGTTTTAGCTTCGTTTTCTATTATTATAAGCAGTCAATCTATTGTATGTCTACTTGTAGAAGAAATTCCTTTTTTGTCTTTTAGTGCATGGCAAGTAGTGTTAAACTTTGGGGGTTAAAAATTAACCCATAACTATCATGATACAAATCATGACTCAGTTAGGCCTCGGGATTATCTTTTGCAATAAGTTTTATCTTGTTAAGATCACAGCAAAAGTTTGTAAATTTTTTTTAATAATGTTTTTTTATTATTATTTTAAATGGAAGTGGTTTTTTTTGTGTTTTTTTTTTAAGTTCTTAGTTGTTAAATTAATTTTTTCAATTCAAGTTTTTATTTGGGTTAACTATCATAATCGCGCTTCAGTTAATGTCAACTCCTTCATCTCGATCTCGTTGTTATTCCCATTGTGTGTCATCATCTTGTCCGCGTTCGACGATGGTGATGTGGCTGACACGTGATTCGGAGAAGGCATTCCAATGTTGGCTAGATCCGGCAATGCCTGTAACTCTCCTTGCAAAAGACGAATCTTCTGTATCATTTCGCGAATCTCGTACCGCAGAATGCCCAGAAAACACAGTTTGAGAAAGGCGATGATGCAATAGCCCAGAATGAAGAGCACATCCGCATTACGTTGAACCCATTGGCGCAACGGTTCGGCACAACCGCGAGACCAACAAGGCGATGATGTGTTAGCAAACCGGCAACAACTGGCAGGCACGGGGATCGAGGCTCGTGGACCCAAGCGTAGACGATCTGAGGAATTTGTTAAAACTTTCAACTTTCAACCAACTGACACTATCTCTTTAAACCTAATCTTATCATTCATCATTATAATTTTATACATCTCAGCGTTCAAACCAAGAATATTTCAATTTGCCACTTCAATGTTAATCTTGTCACAGCCATGGAAGATTTTAACTATTTAGAATGTTTCCTTCAAACGGTCTGTCATTCAAACGAGAGATTTACCAGTTAGGGTTTTTTTAAATCAAAATTTACTATCACGAAATACGCCTGTGCAATGTCAATAATAATTCACGAGTCGAGACGTGTAATAAGATTGACAATAAAAATGAAATAAAATGCTATCAAACGGTTTCAAATTCAAGAATAAGTTTAGAATTAGTGGTTTAAATTCGTTTTCCTTGCTTTAAAAGCCTTTTGGAGTAAAATTAAATTGACTCTAAGCTTATTTCACTAAGAACTAATCTATTCTTCACTGTATTGCATCTAAGTACTACTGTGAAGCATTGAACTTGTTTTATATTATGGTTCATATTTGGCTTACGTTATAAAATATAGGTTTTATAATATTAGTAATATATGGGTTAGTAATATATGCAATACCTTGTGACATAACGGACATTCGAATAAAATTTCAACACCACATTGTTACATCAAGCAAAAATTGTGACATGCCGTTGAATAAACGGCATGAAAAAAATCTAACAGGCCGTCAATAAGATAAAATTCGTTCATCAATGGCCAATGAACCGATTTTATCACATTTTAAGAACATTATTCTTCTTATTTTACCAGATATCTCTAATAGACCTCTTAGATTGCCAAAAGATGCTATAAACCTTTTGACCTACTAAAATTTAACATTGCATGTCTCTAGACCCCCATGGCTGTGGAAGGATTAAAATGAGGCTAAACATAAACATAAAAATAAAAATAAAAACGTAAGTTTAGCACTTACGTAAGTTCGCTGTGCTACTCCAAACACTGTCGTTGAAATCCGGCAGATGACCTTGTGGCAAGTGGATGTACCATTGTGTCGTATTGTAATCAGATGGCCCCTGGACTCCGCAACACGCACTCTCTTGCTGAAACTTGTCCCAGAGGGCAGTGCGGTCACCATCTGCTCCGTATTCGGAATGAAGAAGATGTTTGAGGTGAGCAGGGATGGCCGCTTTCAGACTGCTGAACAGAAACATCCAGGCCAGCCCGACGATGGCGTCTCCGACGAGCAGGACGAGCATCAGGAGCCAATACACGTTGAGCCAGCGTTCGTTCAGTTTGATGGCACTCACACAGCCAACAGCTTGAATAATCCCCGCTTGCAGGAGCAGAGCCACGTAACCGTACACCAGGGTCGGGTGATAGAGGGCAAGCGGCACGAACCTCATTCGAACGTCGGCCAAGATGGAGCCGCCAACAGCAACAAAAACGAGTACGCTGAGTAACAAAACGCCGTTGCACGAGTAGATCCAGAGGCGGTAGTACCGCATAGCGCTCCGCAACAACATTCCGTGACCGCCCGCCCCGCCACTCCTCGTCACGGCCTCGAGGGGCCAGGTGAAAGGGGAGGGGAGGTCAGGGGGATCATTTCGGGGTGAGGGATCATTAAAAAAATACAAATCCAAACAAACAGTTAGTAGGTACTGGTATTAAACTAGCTAAAAAAAATTATTTAAAAAAAAATCTCGTCGTCACTCTTCGTCTTCCCTCTATGCGGTGCGTCGGTCAACTATGAGGCGTTTGGTTTTGATCATTTTACCACTGTGTAGATAATGGATTCCTACAGATGCTATTCCATAATCGAATAAGATTTCCGGGTATCCTAACAGCACGTTCGCGTTTCTTGGAGGTGGCAGGTGAAGTGGTAGGTCCGGGTCGCTGAAGTAGAGGATCGGCAATATGTCTTGGCGAGGCCGGTACGGCTGTCGCGCGTGGTAACTGATACTGTACGGTCTCGGCATTTGCAACATGGTTTCGATCAATTTGCTCGCTGGAAGAGATGTGAATGGGTCTGATGTGTCTCGCTTGACTCAAGGTTCCCTATTCGTTGTCTCTGGATAACCCTGTGAATGCTGGACTAAGGCCAATAAGGTCCATGTGGTAGCTGCCAATTCGCGTAGGTTCGCCAGCGGTGTCGTCAGATATGATGTCATGGGAGGCCCCTAGGTTAAGGAGAAAATAAAAAAAAATAAAAATAAAGAATTTGTAGTTTCAATTACAGGTTGCTTAGCAACGCTCAAGTGATGGTTTGCAAATGGTTTGGTGTTGATGTAAACTAATATTGGTTGTGCGAATTGAGAAATATGTTAAGTGCAGTTGGTGATTATGATCCACTGTGTGCTCTTTTAACGGAAATTGGTTACCAGGGAAACTGAAAATAAGCTGTATGCTCAAGCTGTTTATTGGCTAATGACATAGGTGAAAACTCGATGATGCCTTTAATTGCTGTAAGCGGCTTTTCGATTCTATATTTGGACTGAGTTCAGTTTTTTTTCTACTTTTTTTTTTTAAATAACCGTGAAAGAAAAAAGAATTAGGTTTGGATTTGATGTATGACTGCGTCCTATTTTCAGGGTCGGCAAATCAACCTTATACTGTTTTTCAGTGTCTTGGACACATTCTTGGAATGGAGTTGCGAGTTTTTTAGAGCTAAACATAGATGACCGAGATGTTACATAAAGAGAGCAATCAAAACACGTAATTATGGCACGTGTTTATTTAGTGTAGTGGAAAGATTTCAAATTAAACATAAAGTTGCATAAAAGCAGAAAAGTCGTGAGCCTATATTTCTCAAGACCAACTTATTAATTGACATTTGTAATTACATTTTCTGTAATATTCATTTGAAGATGTGATAGATTTTCAACTCGACCTTTAAGTTCGCCTGGATGTCTTTTTCTCCAGGAAGTGAGTAATGCTAGAATTGATATGTTCACTCAAGCAGGAAGAGGAAAAAACAACATAAAATATTTAAAAAAGTGAAATTAAAACTATTGACCATTACAAGCAGAATTTAAGGTTTTAGTTTAAGATAACTTAAAACTTTTAATTAAAGAATCTTAATCTTTCAATGAGTGATTTAAAGCTTCCCTTTCTCCAGCTTGAAAACAACCCTAACTTCATCCGGTTTACGTAAATTTACTTCTCGTGCATGCTAATGCTAGTTTATTTATAAAGTTTCTTCCGAATCCTGGCATCTGAATGAGAAAAGGGTTGTGTTTTGTTAACATCAACAACATCTGCCCTATTTGAGATTTCAACTCATCATTTCCTTTCCACTTCTTCGGTGAAATGAAGTTTACAAAATAATTTACCGTAAGAATGTAGGAACCCTTGATAAATTTTAAATAGAGTATTCACGTTGCATTCGCAGTGGGCCAACTGGGATATACGGAGGAAAGAAAACAGAAACTAGATTGATTTGAATTTTGCATGAATTTTGTAAACCAAAAATCAATTCGAGACGAAGCAAATTTCACTTGAGTCAAAATTCTTCCCCTTCTTCACATTTTACACTTTAATTTTTCCTTTTGCATTTTATTAAGTAATCAGTACACAATTTTTTACTTAACACTTTTCTCTCTAATAATAAAACAACACTTCCACTCTCGTAAGCATTGAAATGCTTTTAAGCTGACATGGCAACGGTCTCCAAAGAATTCAAACTTATCTATACCGTACTGCGGTTATGTGACCTTAGGAAATACTCAGTTTATTACGGTCTGAATAGTAGCCAAAACTTTGAAAATTATTAAAAAATTATTGCCTCGTAATGGTTATTTTCGGTCAGTATTCAGTAAAGTGCACTTAAAAAAATTCTTATCTTTTTCTTTTCTTCACAAAGACAGGAAAGAAATAAACAACTGAATCGATTTGAAAATATTTAAATACATTAGCGAAGTGAGAAACATTTCCATTAAACTTTTCTTATCAACAAAGAAATAAAAACAGTATTGTGAGGCTATCGCTCTTGCCCATTATGACGTCCATTATGAATTATAAATTCCATCTATTCACAGTATATAGAATATAAAATGCATCATTTTCCTATAAATTGATTATTTAAATTCTATGAATATATAATACGTACTGTGCTTTCTTAAATTTGACATTTTTCAAAATGTGCCTCATCTTTCAACCAAATCATGCACAGGTCCCCAACTTTTTTTTTTTGTCGTCGAGATTTTAGTCCCACTCGATTTATGAGAGTATAACACAGTTAAGTCTTCAATTTGAGACGGGCATTGGAGGCAAATCCTTGTTCGGATGTAGTAAGAAGGTTTAATAGTTGAAATAGAGCGAAAAAGAACAACAACTAAGTTTCCCTGGATAAATTATGACCCCTATGTAGGTTCTTTTTGGCCTCCTACTGAGTGACTTGGCTTTACGCCAACCGATCGCACTTGCACTGTATTCGTATGGTTTTCCTCTTTTATGTGCCTCTTTTACTGACCACCCCATTCTTCTCCAAAAACAATTTAAGTGCAGGTGTTTTCATATATTTATATAAAAAAATAAAATAAAAAAATCAATATGCCGCTTTTTACTGTCATCCTTTTTAATTATTTAAGGCTATGCCAATATCACGTGATGCGTTTTCGTTGCAATGCGAAAAGGAAAAAAAATGTGTTTGTATTTGAAAACTTTTCAATGTTGAATGGATGATTTATGTATTTCTATTTGCAAAGGGATGTTTTCTCCTTTCTCAGAAATTTTTATTTTCTTCTGGAGAAAACATTTTCTTAGATTTAAGTTTGCTGTCATAAATACCGAGTTTATATTTAAAACATAAAGTTAATCTGATTTTGTGTGTGTTTTAGGTGGATTTTGTGATGTTTTTGAGATTGGGTGAATACAGTTGAAGTGACATTGTCCATTTATCAAAATTACAGACGTCGTTTCATCAAACGAAATTTTTAATGTTGTTCGCTGATAGAGTTTGTGAGAAATAAAATAAAAACATTCCTTTCTCCTACCATCATCGGCTGATGTCACCTTATATTAAACTCATAGATATAACTCAAGTGACTGACAATACAAAAATATTGTATTTTACTTTTTAAAAACATCCTATAGTTTGTTGAAATGTTATTGAAAAAACGATCCAAAACTTCACTGCATTACTTCACTGCATAATAGTAAGTATTAATCGGTAGTAAGGCTAAAAATAGCTGTGGGTCACTATGGTATCTACTATTTACGAATAAAAACTTAACACTGTTATTAGTCTAAGAATATCGAAAAGCTAAAACATTTATAGAACTTTACTGTTAAATAACCACAAATAATTTCCCGGGGACTATTAAAGGAGTGAACATATGGTAATGCTAAGAGTGAAATTAAAACATCAAGTACCTACTTAAGCAATTTTTCATCACTGCATTATGTTGGGTGTAATCATAATCATAATAAAAGCACCGTTATACACTACGTTATTTTCTAATGAAATTTGACCTAAATTAAATTTTATGGCTTACATTACATAAAAAATTAACTAAACTTCATAAATAAAGCAATTTTATAGATTTCGCTATTTCGGTTTGCGCAACTTTACACCCTAAAATTAAAAATTAAAAAATTTTAATGTTTAAACATATCATAAAATAAATAAAAGATTAAAAAATAAATAAAATAAAACATAAAAAAAATCACTCGCAGCATTTCCTATTGTTTATTTACAGTAAAATTTAAAACTATTTTTTCAACTCCAATAATCTACCAAAGCCTTTAAAAGTAACAAACAGACGTAAAAAGGAAAGTAAATTCATTTTAAAGTGGTTTCGTTAGAAACACAAACATTGCATGTCAAATTTTGAGCCTTGGTGCACACAAAATTCGATGCATTAAAAAGAAATCGAATTATCGCTGCGAGGTAATTCGAGGTACTTGTGCAAAATTGCAATGGCGTGATGATGAGATCCTATAAATTCAATGAGGTATTTCAGCCATTTTATCTTTTTACCACCTGTTACAGTCGCTCGTGCATGTAAAGTCTTGTTCTAATTTAAAGTAAACCCATGCACTGCGCAATCGACTTTATTAATGCCTGATAAACAAAAATGGAAAATATTAAAATTAGCTGGGGAAAGTAAATGACCCAAAACAACCTGCACCACCCGTCATTTCACACTGCTCTTAATTTAGTACATTTTCATCAGTATAAACTTAATGACAGTGATGACTCTGTGTGGACAATGAGGCATTTATTTGAGCTTCTCTTAATCCCCTTGATTGCTTTTACGTTGATGAAATAGTGCAAGCACCGAGTTTTTGGCAAGCTCATCATGTCCGTGGCTCATAAAACGTGTCTTTGATGGTAGTTTGGAATTGTCAATCAAATTCTTTCCCTCAACGATCCCTCTTTTCTTTTACCCGTTCGTTTTATAGTTAAAAATGACGGTTTAAGTGAATGAAGGGTCTATTTCATTTTATTATCCGTTTCAACCCATTTCGCACATACAACCAACAAATGTAAAAAAAAAAAAAAATAAATAAATAAATAAAAATAAGACTAAATAAAAAAAATAAATTTCGTACTTCCCTTGGAAACATCGATCATAGGACAAAATGAAATAAATAAATAATAAGTGTTTCGCTTAATCAGTCTCGCAATCGCATGCCATACAGTCTAACATGTAAGATCTTCAAATGCAAATAAATATAAAATGAATCATTGCAATATTAATCAGGAAATACAGAAATAAGAGATCCTGTTGGTGACTAGATGATTGAGCGATGATAAAAATAGGGTCAAAAATATATTAATTAATCAAATTTTATGATCTATTCAAAACACCCGGTTATTGGTTTGATGTAAATCAGAGTTGAATTTTTTACTCACCTACCTACCGGCCTTGACATTTTATAAGCAAAAAAAATATACTTTTCCTTCTCGACCGAGCACGAAACTACTCACCTTCCGGATATTGTCTGCGTGTGCATCTACCTCAAATGCACCTGCACTCGTATCTGCGGCCGCGTTTGGACACACTAATCGATTGATATTACAACTATACGACTCCCAGGTGAATGATGAGTGCAAACTGAATATTTCTGTCGAGCTTTTTCATAAAGTAAATAAAGTTAACAGACTACAGCTTTAAAACGACGTTATGGTGTACAATTACAGGACAAAAGTTAAGAAAATAAAGCGTTAAGGAAGTGCGGAGCTTAATAAAGTCACTTTAGGAGCTTAACTGAGTGCTAAATCTCAGTTTTAACTGAACAAAAACAGTTGAATTCCGTTTGTAAGAGGTGCCTTTCAATTGGTAGTTTATACAATGGTATTCTCTTAAGTTTTAGCACGTTATCTTGCATTGATGGCTCATGTGTTTACTCGAAATGGGCGGAAATTGTTTGCTTCGAATCACAAAGACTTGATGTGTGTGTTTGGACTTGAATACAAAAAAAGGCTACTATGATAGTATACAAACTTACAAAGGCATGTTTTCCGTATCTAAGGGGCGGGTGTCACTGCATAGTAATGCTACATTTTATATACGGTATACTGTAGGTATTTAAATTTTCATAAAAAATATAAACATGTCTTATTTTTTTTTATCGTAAGTAAAACATAGTTTGCGTGATTTAAAACAGTTACTCCACTGCAAAATAACAAATTTCGTAGCTGAAAATGACATAAATATTAAATATTAAATATTAAGCCCAATGAAGCTCATATAAACTGAAATTTAACACGTGGACGGTAATTACTGTATGTAGAAAAATCAATAACATTTCAATAGATGAGTTCTTTCAGCGAGTGGAAATTCTGAATTGAGAACAAAACACTCACCGTAATTCTTTTCTGCAACTTTAAATTATTTCTTACATATCCAGTAATAAAAAATGCATTTTCATCTTTAAATTGTGAAACATACAATAAATATAACTTGTGCATTGCCCGAAGCATTATGTCGCAGACATGACATAAAGTACTACCACGGACTTTTACTGTACTGACCACTTTTTTTTGTCTTTAAATCCTGGCATCTTCAAACTCACTGAAGATCTCGTTATAAGTTTATATTTAGTTACTAACGTTTACTGGATTGTGTCGCGTGATTCCCAAGCGCCAAGCCTCGTAATCTCCCGAGTCTAATGAAAGTTAGAGAACTCAAGTGAAAAGGCTTAATGTTACGAATCGAAATTGTCTTAAACAAGAAAACGCATCAACGGATTAGTCAACAACGCAACCTGAGTGCCAAACTTGATTTGCTAAATCAACAAAGAATAAGTGCTTAATATTCCTCGAAAGAAGTTAGATTTATGTGGTAAAGTTGGTGGGAAACGGTGCCAATTTTCAAACTTAAATCCATTCAAAAGATTCTTAATAAAATACGAAAAGAATTCCAGTATTATCCGTAAGTTTGCCACAACTACAGTAAATTTCTGACATTTGACTTTAAATGGAATTTTTCCACTACACATTCAATCGGTGCCTTTTTCACTTAGATTAATCTCTTGGCAGTGACCACTACTAATTTGGCCAGTGAAACAAGAGATAACAAAGGTAAAGCGAACAATTAGTATTCTCATCACGCTTGTCCTTCATTCATTGACCAAACTCGATTTTAACTCGTGTTTACTAAACTAAAACGCTTCGTTAGGATTAGCGCTAATCCTCGTTCTTGGAGACGATATTTTCCTTGCATTGCAGTGACGTTGTGCGTGAAGTTATATGAGCTTCGGACAATTTGTCTCGACATCGGCATCACACGGGGCTAAACCGCATCGCTACGCATTCCACATCTTCGCACTCGACTACCTTAATTGGCTCGTCAAAAGCGATACCACAATCATCTTTCTTTCCTTTTCTTTTCTTTTTATTTCGCTTGCCCCGTTTTGCCTCGTCTCAAATAACCAAAACAATAACTGTCGCAAAAACGTAATAAAAAGACTTGTATGCTACACCGATTACAAGTTTCACGAAGATATCGCTAAATAATTTTTTAAGTGTTATTTTCAACACATTACGTATCCTTTCTGTTATAAATTGCGTTTACCTTTACACAAGCTCAATGCATTGAGATAGTTTATTTATGCATACGCCGCACAAGGTTAATAAATTAGGCTCACGCTTAGGATTAATTCCAGAATTTCCAAGACTTTCTTTTTGTGCTGCCCCTTGAGCTTTGCCACCGCACATAATTTTTGAATTTAAATTCCCATAAATCAAGTCCCTATTAAAATTCACTTGCAATTTGTGACTTCTCTCGAAAATTATCGCTTTGATTCGTTTTACATTGCAGCAAAGGGTGGTTTGCGTATTGAATTGATCAAATACAATCGTAACAGGTGACATTTTCACTGATTTAAATATTACCGTAACCAATATTAACTGGTAGGGGTAATGCCACTTACTAAAACCATTTTATCAACAACTTCCTCATAAACAGTTGATGGAAAAATATTATTGTTTTCCAATAACAAAAAGCACAACCCTGAGTTTGTAAACCTCTTAGCAAAATTCCATTAATTATATGTGTCATGTAAACACGCCTAATTGCATTAGTAATTTATAATTTCCGCTTGCCGTTTCAACGTACTGCAGAAAACTTGGAACAGAAATGGATGCAAAGCAGTTAAGGAATGCTATTCTGAAAAATATTGCACGGTTAGCTAGTCCACCTAAGTGTCTCGCCATGTCACCAAGGCTGATCACGTGATCCGCCTTTGCCTTGGCCATTGTAATGCGCGTTCCGCTGACTTTAGCATGCCATTCTACGTATGTGGCATTGGCGGAACAAAGAAGCTTTTGCCAAATGGTTGTGCATCACCTCACATCTTTACCTCTTTTCTTTCCGTCTTTATTCTATACAAGACTTGTCAGATTAAAAGGATTGTGTTTTTGACAGCAATAACGTACTTAGAAGAAAATCCCCTTTTCTTCACCATTACATTTACCGAACTGTATATATACTTTTTTTTTCTGGTATGGTTGACAAGGGCAATAACAATCAAGAGAAAAAACACCACAAAAAATTAGATTTTGAACCTGCAACTTAAATTAAAAATAGAAATTTTTATGTGTACACAAGAAAGAAAGAAAAACGTCAAAAGTTACAAAATTAAAAAGAAATCCATTTAGGAAAAAAGATGAGATACCATACTGTTTAGGAAAAAAAAACCACCATAGCATAAAGTTTTGTAAATTCCTACAGGGTGTACTGTAACTCTCTTTTAATCAAAAAAATTCCATATTAAAGGAAAAGGAAGCTTGACAAAAAAAATAGAAAATGTATTATTTGCTGTGCTTTAAAAAAGCACTTTAGGTTTGAATAATAGCATAGTAAGAAATAAACAAATTCACAAATCAATAAATTAAAGTAATCACTGATCAAATTATTTAGCAGTGCCAGTGCCACAATTACCCACTTTCCTCACACCCTATAGAAGAGTGCAATAAAATGCTGTACACACTTAATGAGAATAGCACTACAATCGAATTTTACAATAAGGTGTTGGAAAAGTATAAATGAGTAGAAACCTGTGGCCATGTAATGTCAGCTGTTGGATTTGTGGGTGACAGCTGCGCAGAGCAGTGAAAAGCATTACATAATGGATAGCATAAAAGGTAGTATACAGAAAACAAGAGAAGTTACTCTGGAATCCATTCAACTTACTTAATGTGTATAGATAACTAATGTTGAATTGGGGTGTGGCACTCACTGTATTTCGGTGCCGATGCATTTTTAATCTGACTTAGTCACTCGCCTGACAATTTGTGTTTTCAAGTTGACACTCCTATTTTCCTTTTCTATTATGCATGTATAATGGAAATTACATGAAATGGGAGAGATTTTCTCTGAATTGTTTGCTAAATTTACTGTGATAACAAAAGGGAAACTCTGAAAGAAATAATAAATAGTTTCCAAGGATAAACGAAGAATAAAATTGATGACATCGAAATTTATTTTGCTTGTTTAAGGACTGAGGAAGAAAATTTATAAAAAAAAAAAAATAAAAATGTTAAATCAACATGACAATTCTGAAGAGAATGGAAAAGAATGATCTTGTTTTCATAGTTTTTGTGTGTTCAATTTTACATTTTTCCACTCTGGCGCTTCACGGCACAACATATAATTCTACATTTCTCACAAAAAGTCCATTTTGTTCTTTTTTTTATCAGCATCTGAACAGCATCCAAACTTTTTTCTATATCCAATTGGTTCTTTCTGTGTGCAGTTCACATTCTGATGCAGAATTTACTGCATTTACGATAAATGCTATTTGACGAAATGACGCCCTTTACCATTAGGCCTATTGCACATACCAGTAGCTTAGAACTCAAAAAAAAGAAATAATCGATGATTTGAGTTTTATTCTAAAACTTATACAAAGTCACTATTTTTACACCATTAATAAAATAAACTACCTATTACTTAATTGTGGGATATACCTTATTTAATGTTTTGATTAGCATAAAAGCAAAATTTGAGAAAAAGCAAATAAAGAAAAACGCAATAAAAACAACAAAGCAATAATAAATTACTCAGAAAAACATGGTACATGCACACTCCATTGTTCACTCAGAATAGATGGCTGCATAAAAGTATCGTAATTTACGTGACATGACATCCCACTCACTCTTTTTGGTCAAATAAAAATACAACTGTCACACATTCATTTCTTTTAAAGGGCTTCAGGCTGAATTTTTATTTGTTTAGGCAAAAATAGACATTGCGTCATGCGATGATGAGTATTTCATCACCGTTTGCCGCACATCAATTGCAGCTCAAAGTGACATGTCAAATTTTGCTTCTAAAAGGGCGTTTGTTTTAACCAAGTAAAACTATACTGATACTGGTAATTAAATTTTTTAAATCAGATTGAATACGTAAAGAAAAACAATATCAGCAGTGTTTTCGGAATGAAGTCCTTGTATATAGAAGTGACAAACACGTTCGCTATTTGCATTTTCGTTGCATGACGCAAAGTGTGCGATATTTATAATTTTAATGTCAGAAACCTTTAAAGAAAAGAGAATGATGTAACCGCATCGCCTTTTCGTGACCACAGGGTAAGAGAAGTAATTCGCAGATCCATTTATTACAGATATAATTGGTTAAACAATTGTATAATTAAAGATTTACTGTAATTCTTTATTTTGCTTCATTTGCATCACCAGCTACAAGTGTAGGAAACTGTGTAACGTTAAAATTTCTAATTGAAATTCCTGCAAAATGCAGCAACTTTTCCTTTATGTAAGTTTAGGCTACGCACTGTTGCGGCTAAGGCAATTACGCGCCTGCGTTGTCATAATGGAATGTTACCACCGAACACTAGTTCCATGTCAACATCTAGAAAGTGTGCCAACGCCTAAGATTACAACGTCAATGATATCTCACTAATGTCAGTCTCATAGTTTAGATGCTTTCTTTCTTTCTGCCCAGACTCGTCGTCCACAGAATTACATTTCTGACCTGGAACACGTCACGCGAAACCGCTTAATCCTTTAAGCACTTCACCAAGAAATCTGCAGACAGTTTTGGGTTCTCTTTCTCGCTTTGAGAAGTGACAAGACTATTTTACTGATCCACTTTTGAGTTCGAAATACACAAGGGGAAAGAGTCTCCGACATTGTACTCTGCACTTTTATGGCTGATATAAAAGAAAACGGCAGCATCGGAAGTAACAACACAAGAAAAGAGGAAATAGCAGTCGAAGAAATTGGGTGTTTAAAAGAAAGGAAAACAAACACGAATTCAAACCGTATAGGTATTTGGATTGGAAATCCCTATTAAATGATATGTGTTTTCTGGATATAGAGCCAATAAAATTGAGCCCGGGTTAGTTTTAGGGGACAAATAAATAAATATAAATAGGATATAGGAGGATTGTTCGGTGCGCAATGTAATTGGGGCTCCTGTAGTGCTGCTCTTCAATTGTGTTCTGTCAAGTGTTTATGAAGAAGAATCGAATCTAGGAAATGAGTCCATCTTTTCTCCCTTTTCTGTCTCCCCCATTGACAAATCTAATATAATAAAGAGGTCAGCTTTATCCGCATTAATTTTACACAGGCTCAAGCTCTTAATTGGTAACGCTCGCATTCATTTCCTTAATTGAGCATCACAAAGAATTAGCAATCAAATTACCAATCTTAAAAAGTGTTTTAAAATCGCATTTCACACAATGTTTTACACACCAAAGACTATTGGAAGAGCCTGCAATTGGATTCTTTGCCCACTTTAGCATTGAATACTGCGACGGTATTCAAAAGATTCCGAGCTGCTGTGTCAGCTTGACCAAAGCCGCTGAAAAAGAATAAGGAGTGTGGAATAAAAAAAAAAAAGAATGTGCCAGGAAAAGATGAGATGAGGAGGAAAATCCTAACCAATTCCCTTTCTCATCATCATAAATGTCATGTGCCCTCCTTAGCCCGTGAGTGGAGCACAGTCAGCGGCGCCAGAAAGGCGAACAAGGCAACGCATTGCAGAAACAACATCCCAATTTCCCTCAATTTCAAGACGAATTGTGTGTCGACATTGCTTTACATGCTAAATAAATTAAAATAATTTCATTTCCGAAATTGCTTTTGAGTAACTCGGAATGACTGTCTAATGAATTAACCGGAAGTAATCCAATTTCAAAGTTACATTTCAGAAATTTACGTTTGTGTATGATTTATTGATTTAAATTGCTCTTTAATATCCAGCGGTATTTTCTGCGGTTAAAAATTTGCATTTCGTGACGTCATCATGAATTGTCACGTGGAATGTTCATGTATTGCGTGACGACGTATAAACTTTTAAAACTTGTTATCGACTATAACCTTTAAATTGCTGCTATTTGAACTCAATTGTAAGTTTTAAGTGCGGACCAATAGAGCAAAAATTGACCTGTAGACAGCAATTTATCCGCATGAACTTTTAATTGAACCCTTGGGCGTCAACTGTCTGTTTGGCATCTACGGGTTTTTAATCAGACAAGAAGCGACTGCTCTACGTCCCGTTCAATATTGAGGCGCTCAATAACGTATTGGGAATAAAAGACCTTTTCTTTTTCCTTCCTTCCTTCACTTAAGGCCATAGGACAAGCATGTGCATGGTCATATGCCATTTATTTTTTTTCCTGTCTGTGGTGAATTTTTTTTCTTTTCGCCTTTAGGGTGCGTAAAAGTGTTTTCAATTTTATATTAAAGTTTGTTATTTGTCTCATACAGTCAAAACAAAAAATTACATTTTTCTTTCCAAATCTACTAAAAGATGCAAGTGGATTGATTTTGCCTAAGATTTGTCGAGATGTCAAAAAACACCTTGTCCATCTAATCAACTATATGATTCTACCAAAACACTTGGGTCGATTACGCCAGCCTTAACAGTCGATATCAGACATTGATTAAAGACTTTTATATATTAGTTTATTCCCTGTCTGCTTTATTGCAGACAAAACTCTAATTAGTTCCATCACTTGTGTACAAACCCAACTCACAACAGCCGCTGACAACTGCTTCTCAAATATATTAACGAATCGCCATAATTTTTAAAGTGAAAACAAAAAAAAAATATAAACAAGCAAAAATGAAGCAAAGTACTAGCATAACAAAACAAGGAGCTACTTAAACATCCTATCATCAATATTTGCACAAAACATCAATAAAAAACATTATTTCATGGGAAATTTCAGAAATCCCACAATCAACGCATTGTTTATTTTACAGTTTAAAATGGTACCTCCAAAAAAAATGTCCCGCACGCAACACTTTGTTTTTGGAAGTTGCGACACAATAAAAAAATTACTTGGGTTTTTGTTGTTGCACGCATTTGCAAACAGCACTTTAAAAAAAAATGTCTTCACTTACCTGTCCACTTAGCAGACACTATAACTTGAATGTTTTTACTACTAATATCCAAGAGAAGAAGCATTTGACCCGTGGTGCCTCGTGGCCTGCCGGTGGTGCATCTGATGATAGGCGATCGATAAAGATAGATGCGCGTGCGCCAACTTTTGCTCGCATTCTGTTGCGTCATTACCGCCAGGTTAAAAGACTCCTACTGTCGATGCTTATATTTCCTGGTCTCGTTTCGTTGCTTATTGCGTAAATATTTACTTACAAGGCTGGTATTGCTTCAAACCTATATGTATATCGGTTTAATGTGCGGTTTTATTAAAGTTCTAGTCTAAATGATGTCATCATTCCCTCATTTGACTGAAGCAACAAGTTGTCTCTGCTCACAATTGATTAATACTTATAATAAACATTTCCTGTTACAATTCATATAATAAAATTTAATTTTCTTCATCGGAAAAACATTTATTATAGCAAATGGTTTAGGGCATTAAAGGGACACAAAATTATTATTACAGTTGCTGTCATTTTTTTAATTATATTTTTTTTATTTTTGGGTGTTTATTATTTCAATTTTGTGCAAATTATTTTGGTGTTTTGCAGATGAATGGTGCAACAAATTCAGGCTTCATCACTCAAGTATGTGGTGGTGTTGGTCGTAATTTAAATGAAGCCCTTCAGCGATTTAATCAGACACCAATTTTTCTATCAGCGATTGGGAACGATAATTTAGCAAATTTTATACAAACTCGATTTCCTAAGGTAAATTTATTTTAAAGCTTAGCTAATTGAATAAAAACACGTTTCATTAGTGGCGATAATTAAAAATTTAAATTTGCACTCTATTGCCATTTAAAAATTTATAAAGCTGACTTACCAATCTGGTGGCGCCATCTATTAACAAGAATGTGACTTATTTTCAGGCATGTGATGATATTCGCATTGTTGATGATGTTTCAACAGCTACCTACAGCGCAATTTTAAATTATAAAGGTGAATGCATGTTTGGTATAGGTGATATGAAAATACATGAGATGATTACTGTTGATTATGTGAGTGCTTTTATTGATTAAATCATTTTTCTAAATTTATTATTAGCATAAATATTTGTTTTTATGCAATTTTTTTCTTTTTAAAGATTAGCAAACATGTAGACAAAATCAAATCAGCTCCCCTTGTAGTCATGGATGGAAACATTCCTGTAGAAACTATGAATTATGTTCTTCAGCTGTGTTCACAACATCACATTCCAGGTAAATAACATTTTTTTATTTATTATAAAAATGTAAACTGATATAAAAGTGATAGAGGTAAATAATTTCATTACCCAATGTTACATAACATTTCCTTCATTAAAAGAAAACATAGAAAATATAAAATAAGTTTTAAAAAAAAATTATAAAATTTAACAGCCCATTGAATCAGATCTAAGAAAAATTAAATGTGGACAGTAAGTACAGAATAATTTTGCAGTTGCTAAAAAATCTCTACTATACAAAAAATAGTATTTTTATACTAATACAGTCGTTTGGACGGAATGAGCTTTAAAAATTAAAAAAATACAGATCTACATACCGTAACTTCAATTCATATAATTAAACTTTTGAATGAGTTGACATGCCATAAGGCATCTGTCGTTCTAATTTTTCTTCTTTTCGTATTCGTCGGCTTTCAATGAAGAACAAAAGTGATGCAACCCATAAGAAATAGACACCAATAACAGTTAATGCAAATGACCAAGAAAGATTGTTGTGATCAGGATCTGGCATCCAATCTCGACCATCGCCTCGTGCACCAAATATGATTACTCCCACAGTTCCAAATATGGCTAGAAAATAGACATTTTAAGTCATTAAACAAGTATTAAATCTTAAAATTTATAAATCTCACCTGTTACTAAAAGATCCAAACTTATACTATAAAGCATCTTGTAATTCTCAGGTGCACAACACATGGCGTACATGATGATAAGTGCACAGGCAACAAGCATAAAAATAAGACAAAATGTGAGCAGAACTTGAACGGCAATGAAAAATGCTAAAAAAAAAAAAAATAATAATTAAATAAAAAAAAAATGAATTTATTAGTACAATGTCAAACAACACCATTGAATTTTAGGGTTTCAATAAAATTTTTTTTTTTTTAATTTTAAGTTTAAATTTAAGTTTATGACGACTCAGGTAAGATCGTTACAGGTAACAAAGCGCCACACGGTGGCGAGTCCTTAAAACACAGTCACACCCAAATCAAGCTTTAGTCACTCTATTAAATAGATTGACAGACTAATTAAGACAAATTGAATTAAATAAAAATACTCACGAGGTTCTAAAATTTGTTCTCTGACAAACCATAAGTCTTCAATAGGAATATAACGACACCCGTTAAATTCCATATCATACAAATACAAAGGATCACGGAAATTCTTCAAACAGATATTCCATAGGCCTAAATTATAGTACCTAATTTTAGACACATTCAGATCTGATTCAAGCCAATATGGAGTGGAATACCCAATTATAACAAATAAAGTAC
>JAQFZP010000380.1:0-38434 GCA_034695745.1 Geophilus truncorum
TTACGAATAATGGCGCCGCGTAGTGACGAATCTTGAATCAAACTCTTGTCTTGTTACTTTTTCACAGTTAGAAGTTCTGAAAATGAATTAATCGACATTTATTTTGTAATTTGTATTAACTTTGAAAAAAATTGCTGTTTTTATAATCAACACACTTAAAAACTACTATAAAAAAAATCACAGAATCTCGTTTTGCAATTTTTTTTCCAGGTATCTTGTCATAAATTTTATGCAATGTCCAGTTCAAATAATTTATAACTTTAGCTCCCGCCCCTTCCGTCACTTCTCGATTCAAAACATGATAAAACTTTATTAATACGTAACTTACATAATTTTATTACGACACAAATATCTAGCTTTTAGTCATATCACACAAACCCAATCCAACGCACTCGAGTTCCCCTTATAACCACCAAAACTCATTTACCCACAGATTAACACAGCAAATAGTAAAAATCAAGTTTTGCATTCTTAAATAAACACCATCTTAAACAGTTTATCTTTAGTTGTTTGCGTGGCCCACTTTCCATGCGCAATTTAACGTCTTTCCACAGTTAATATAGACACTTTATCCTAATTAAAAATCTTGTTTATTTCCACTACTGATACATTTCATTCAAAAGAGCGACAGATTTACAGCTTTGAATTTAATTTAAGAAAGTTGGCACCGAACTGAACGGTGCGTTTACTGTGTTTATCGGATATCGAGCGAGCCTTTGTGGCTGGTTTCATGTGCGGGTCGTCATGTCGAATTGATCAGTCGAGAAAAAAAAAAGAAGGGAAAAAAAGGGGGGGAGAAGAAGATGCAAATGGGCCGAATGGTGCCTTCCACCTCTTTATCTTATCCCCATGCTCAGGAAGATGGCCTCGGTTTAATGCCTGGTGAAGCTGAGAAGCAAACAGCGACTACAAGTAGGTTATCGCCATAGAGGAAACGCGAATAAACTGCTTATGATTTCTCCGGGCCCCACACCAGCCGGGCTTTCTAACTTTTCCCCCTTTTTGTGTGCCACGAGATTGAAAGCGAAATTAAGAGAAGAGAGAGAGAGAGAGAAAAAGAGAGAGAGAGAGAGAGAGAGAAAAAGAGAGAGAGAGAGAGAGAAAAAAAAATGTTCGATGGCTTCGTATTGAAAAATTACAAAACTTGAATTTCGGAAATGATGTCGAGTTCCGTTCAATTCAGGTGCAGCGGAAATGAAAGGACCTTTAAAAAAATATGAATGTACGTACGGTGTCCATTATCGAGATATTGTGGTTAATAATAAATAAATGTGCGTTACGAAATAACCACCTGTAATCAATTGAGTCGGAGATCAATGGCGGGCGCATCGTTATTTAATGATGCCTGCGACTTGCGGGAATAAAGCAACGTTGGAAGTGTGTTATTCAATGCTGTGCGTAATCGAATGCACGTGTAAAGCTCACCTTTAATTAACTCTGGCTTCATCATGCACCGGAAGTTGGCTGGCTTTCCGTCCGATTTGGATATAAGTACACCGTGTATCATTTCCTGTCTACATTAACAGTGCCAGGTGCTCTGTAAAAGTGAAAAAGATGATAAAAAACAATTGGTATTTTAGTTTAAAAAATTTGTTGGAAACTGTCAACAATTACCATCAAATAAACATAAAGTGTCCTTAAGAAACAAACACTAATCAAACCATCAACAATGCTCATAAAATCCTCATAAAATATCTTAAAAGAAAACCCCCATCAACAATGATAAGGAAACTGCTTTAAAACAAACATCAATATTAGAAAAAAAAATCCCTAAAATCAACAATGATCAATAAAAAAAAGTGATAAAATAAAAACGAGCGTTTTCCTTTAATATTTAGTATTCAGAGTTTTTTTTGTCGGTAACTCCTCTGGTGATGAATGGTAACCTCAAGGCACGTGGGGGGGTCTCTGGTGACACATTCGTGCGAGAGGTGAAGGCGTTAATTAGGTGTGGCCATGGGAGAAAGGTGCGCAGACCCCGTAATGTTAGTTGGGTAAAGTTTCCATTAATCGTTTCACCTGAGCGTAAAAAGTGAAAAAGTACGACAAAGTTTTCTTTTATATATTATATATATATATATATATATATATATATATATATATATGTGTGTATATATATTTTGGGAAGGTTGGGAGCGCGTCGCATTCGGTGGTTGTCTGGGACGGAGATGTGCTAATTTGCGGTGACGATCTACGATTCCCTGTTCTCGCTTTTGTGAGGCCATCATGGCGGCACCTAATTATGGAAATTATCCTCGCCCCGTCGTCCGATAAGCGACCGCAAGAGGCAAATTGCTCGACGCATTATAGAAAACGCATAACACACGGTAAACGGAGAGAAGAATAGACGGCTCGCGCTCACGAGGCGGGCAAAACCGAGACCCCTCGGTAGAGCAAATCGAACGCTCGATGCGATCGGATCGCGCGGTTCGCTGTACGGGGAGTGCGCGGGGAATATCAGAGGGGAAAACGTGGCGAAGAAAGATAAAGTTCATCTCGCGCCTCATCGGGAGGGGGCTTTTCGAGGACATTGCGTCGCTCGTGAACCCAAAAGATATTGCGAGAAGATGGTCACGTGAGCTATCGAGCAAAGAATCAAGGGCCACCATTCTTTTCTCTTTCTGCGCATGCAGATCAAAGTTCGGATCAGAACGCGTTACGACGTGCGCGTCGCCAATCCGGTGTCAATCTCCTTTTATGACCAAATTGATTCGACTCAGGCCCGCCAATATGCTCCACATTATCGCCATGTGCCAAACGTCTCTCCTTGTATGCTCCAATCAACCAAAACAGCGTCGTTTTCTCTCCTTGTGCTTTGCATGGCTATCAATACACGCGCGCCCACAAAAAAGACGATAACAGACATGTTACAAGGTGTGGTTTCCGCCATATTCTTCGTTCGAAAACCTACAAGTCTAATGATACATTTTACAAAACATGAGAAATGGTATTTCAATGCTGGAAAAAAAATTAAAATTTCAAGTCTATAAATCACTACAAAAATTTTATCATATTACATTCCTGGTCATTTGGGGTCATTTTTGTTATTTCTAATTATAAATCACTTTTAAAATGAAATGTGTAATTATCAGTCAACAATAATTTTTGTTTATTTTCACAACATTTGTTCACTTCCACCACCATTATTACATCCTAATTTTGACATTCAAGTCTTTTTTTCCCCTGCAAAATCTATCAACCACTTTTACACGTCTCAAACAGCAATAAACCACAAGAAGAAACTTGAGAAAAGTCCCACTAGGAATAAAGTGTGTAAAGCCTACAACTGATACTTTTTTGTTGCCCCTCTAATCTACCCCAGCAAACACGAGCAATAAAAACGTCATGAAACGTGTTAGCCCGCGGCATGACATAAATGTGAGTGGGGAAACAGTAATTTGCTCTATTTAGACAAAAGCCAATCATCCTAACCACCCAGACATTTCGATGTGTGCTCATCCACATCACAAGAGTCTAAACATGTCGATCGAATGGGACGGGGATTGCGCGTGAATCTTTTTTTTTTTTTTTTTTTATATTATTATTCCGATCTCCTCCGATTACTTAATGTGTGACATCTTGGTTCGTTCCTTCCGGCCAAGTTTCGTCGCTCAATTACTCGGCGCTCATCGAACGAAAGAGGCCGCTCACCCAGCCGCGTGGGAGCGGACATGCCCAAAAGCCTGTTTCGGAGGATTTCGAAGTGCGTAGGTTATTTTTGCGATGCCGCCCGAGCCCTCAGGTAAAAAGGGGCGGCGTTTATCGATACTGCCGTACACTTTGGAATTATTATCCGAGAAATATTTGCTTCGTTAATTCCGAAATCCGTTTCTGAGGCTGTCACTTGGATCCGTGCTGAGGGACGAATTTGTTTTCGCTAACAATTTCTCTTGGAAATTATTGTAATTTTCATGCATCAGACGAGTGAGAGGGGAGATCTCACTCTTCATTTCTCTAGAGATGGATGAATTTACGGCAAAAGAGAAAAATTTCCGCGCTTCGCCGCGTGCGCGATGCCTCGCCGGCCGCCCGCGCCGAGTGCGCCGAAGGGTCCCACTGCGCGAATTACCCATGCAAAGCTACAATTTGTCATAGAAACAAAAAAATGTATGTATCTGCGCGGGAAAAAAATACACGCTGTGTTCTCGGTCGCCCTCTGGGCTGGGGAGGAAAATAAACCAGAAATGAGCGACTCTGATTTAAGCGTCACAAAGTGATCTGCCATTTTGGATGGATGGTGGCTATAAATAGTTTGGTTTAGTCTGGGGACCAAATTAGAGGAAGGACAAGGTGAAATGAGAGTAAATGATTGTTTACCTGCTGCTTTGTGGAAATGTAAGTTGCACGTGCATTGTTATTTTTAAGTGGTGGGAAAGTTTTGCAATGAGGTGTTTTGATGGAATATAAAATAGTGAAAGTTGAGATTTGTGAAAACAGGGGTGGGATTTGGAGAATTTGTGAGTTTTTGTGTGAAATTCTGAAAATAGATAAATTGTGAATTTATCAAATTTTGGTGTATCATACGTAAGTTAAAATCGAGATTGTAAAGTTTTTTTTGTTTTGTCTTGTTTTGTTTTGTTTTGTTTTGTTTTGTTTGTTTTGTTTTTTGTTGTTAGTTGGGAAATTCAAAAATACGAAAATCTAGATAATATTTCAAAAATTACAAATTTTACAATTGAAAAAAATTTTTTGTTAACACTAAAAAAAATTTGATATTCCAACTTCTCCTTAGCTGTGAAATTCGAAAAAAACAAAAATTCTAAATCTTCCCTTATAAAAATCAAAGCTTCTAAATTCGAACTACTTAATACGGTACCCGGCCTAAAACTCATTTTATCCTTTTCTCCTTTTTTCCTCACCAACCCCTTGAAAGAAAAAGAAATCACCGAAAACAAAAAGTTAAACAACGACATTGCCCTGCAGCAAGGCCAGTTTCATGTAACAAACATCCACCTGAGTTTTTTTAAAAAGATGCAAACGAATTCCCGGCCTCCCCCGCTCCAGGTTCGGCTTTTCAAACGCGTCCGAGATCAATAGAAGGAGCAAAGCAAAGTGATTGGATTTATTTACAGAGGTGCTCAGATCCGAGTAAAAATAGGGCAATCGCAAATCACCAATTGGACAAACATGGATGCGATGCCATGAGAAGGAAGATGAAGCAGCCCTTTAAACGTCATTTCCTTGCGTCGGATAAAGAGGCCCTTGTTTGTATATTTAGATTTGTTTAAGTCCTTTTCCTGTCGTGAAACTCTAACCTAGTGCGAAGGGCGCAGAATAAAATATTGGAAAAGAAAAAAAAAGAAAAAAAAAAAAAGTTATTCGGTCATTCGGGCCGATGCGTTGCTTTATCCAGCATTCGGTCTATAATTAACCGCGTTAACGCGTGTCATTAGCGCCTCCTGACCGTCCCGTTCCACACCCTGCATCGAGGGATGTGATGATGTGCGATCGGGGATCGGTCCGATATCAGCGACAATTTCATACTCTCCCTTCGCGATCGGCTAATGTGGAAGAAGTAAAAGGGTGAGGATAAATTTAGATCGAGGTGAAACTTGAGCGCATTTACGTCATTTTGACGTCACGTGGCTAAAGTTAGCGCTCGGAATTGCCAATCGCATTGGGAAAAAATAATTTTTTTCTGCGTTTTAAAAATTGGAAAGCGGCACGGAAAAAGAAAGAAAGAGGGGAAGTGAGTTTGTTGGGTTTTTCCCCACGGAATTTGCGTGCTTCACGTCACGAGGCGATTTCATGATTTAAGCGGGCACTGATGACAGATTTAACACCCCCTGTTGGTCAGAACACGCTCAAACTGCGGCCAAAATATCCCACATTAAGCACTGCCTCTGCTCCCTGGCGACTACTAAAAGAAGGAACGCCGAAAAACACACACATGCAGAGAAAACCACCCTGACCCAAACATACCTGATACAAAAGAGTGATAAGAAAACGACATGCAAAAGGGGGTTCCTAGGCACGTTTTACGCACTTTCCTTACATATACGTACGGATATCGAGGGAAAATGTGCTTTTTTTTTTTCTTTTTTTTTTAACACTTTCTCACTTTGAAGTCCTCGACAGACTGTTTGTAAGTGAATTCGGGAGCAGGGAATCTGTGGTGGCCATAAAAGAGGTGACGCGGCGCGAGTAGCACCTGGGCCTGCCGTCGGTCCATCAGAGCCGTGCGACGCGCAACTGTGCCGTTTCTCTTTTTCTTTTTCCCTTTATTTTTCCTAAAGATATTCCATTTGTCTGATTTTAGTGAAATCACAGTCGTCCTGGCAACAGCATAGGGAATTGCTTTCCTCCCCTACCGCACGGGTTCGAAACAAGCAAAATTGGCAAGTTTCACTTCTTCTGCCAGCTCAAAGAGGGAGGTGAAGCAAATTTGGGCGAGAGGAGGAGGGGGAAGAAGAGTAATTTTAAACCCCCTCAATCCATCTAGGAATGTGGGTGTTTTTAAATGCATCGAGCAAAATTTGGAAACTTGACTTTGAAACTCATGCTTTCTTGTTTCGGTCTGTTTAAATATAGTATTTACAACTTAAAGTAGGATAACAGTAAGACCGCGCGAGTATTGACGTGAAGCCTACCGTGGAAAGCAACCCTAAGTTAAAAGCAACTTAAAAAACACGAAATTTTGAGTTTAACTTAACAACTTCCAACAAACCTAACAATCAAGGGTGTTTCTAAAGATATTCTAAAATTACACTAGGGAAGTATAAATATAAAATTCGTCTGAATAACCCACACACCAATCTATTATTTGACCGATATTTTTAGACAAAACTGTGGGATTGGAATTAAAAGTTACACATCTTATAAACTATCCTCAATTTTAGAGTTGATTCTAGGAACACTGTCTGTGCACCGACGGCAGGAGCCCATACGTAGGGGTAGAAGTTGAAAAAAATGGGGTATATCCATCCCTATTTCAATGTATTGACGCCGAGCCAAGCTAGAACGTGCATACAGAATGGCAATGCCATTGGGCTGCGCGCCAAGCTGGAGGATGGGGGATGGGGGAAGGGGAAAAGGGGCTCGCAGCGATCAATAAGTTCCTCATCTCGAACGGAGGTAAAAGATGCAGGACGGCAAAGTACGGAGAAGGTATCATCGAACTTGTGTGTGTGTGTATACTAGCGTGTCGTACACACATGTGTGACGGATTTGATTTGCTATTTCGCGGTTTGGGTTTCCATCAACTTGGCATCAAACAGTTGACTCTGGCAACTGATGAATGATGCCGAAATTTCCATTCACAAATTCTTCTTAATTTTGGCTTGGCCCGAGTAAACAGTTTTGCTTTAAATGTACTCGTTACGTAAAAACAACATAAATCAACGCTGATTTCCATGCGGAATGTCGCGTCGGTTCTACGGGACGGGGAGACGGGTGTCGCTTTAAGGTCGCCAGCGGCTACTTTTGACCATACTCAAAACCTATCACATAACATTTAAAAAACTCCGTTTTTAAATTAATTACAAAAATACTATTAAATTACGTACTGTAATATTAAAATATTTAAAAAACAGTAACTTTTAGGCGATCAACTAGTTAAAACGAGGGACAATTATGTACAGTAGATCCATAAACATTTGTTAATTTGATATACAGTAAATGAATGAAATTTGATGAGTTTCAGACAGGACTAGTGTTTAAGGTCGCCAGCGGTTACTTTGGTTATACCCATCCTGTCACTTAACAAAAAAGACAACATCATAAGCTGTATCAAAAGCTACCAGTATATCGAGTTCATCTCGAATAACGCTCAGTTTATCATTATTCTGCAAACGGGAATCGATTTGGGTCAGTCGGTTTCCGTTAGCAGCATATTTCGACATACAGTCTACGTAATTAAGGCAAAAATTAGAACATTGCGCATAGATGTCGCTTCTAAGAAGTGGAATGAGGCAATTACGTTGGTTAGAAAGCATTTTAATATTGCTTCATTTTTTGAAAGCAGGCGATGGGGGATAATCTGTGACGCATTATATCGAGCAACCGATCAACTCTTCCCCCTTTTTTATTTTATTCTATCGCTTAAGTCAGTCGGGAAAAAAAAATCGATGGACTGATCACGCCCAATTTTTTTAAATTATGAATCGCCAAAACGGTGTTCTCCTTATATGGGACGAAAGGGCGCGCGCGTTCGATTCGATTTTCCCTTCCACTTTCACATGCGGATTTTTTTTTTTTTTTTCTTTTTCTTTCTTACTCTTTTTTTTGTTTGGGGCGTGGATAAAAATAAAAATGTTGGAAAAACGGTTGACAAAGTTGATCTCTCGCGCGCCGCCTATTAGCGGTGTTAATTATGCATATTTCACGGAACAGAACGCACCCACGAGAAGGTGGGCGTGCGAGCGGAGTTTGACGGAACCACATTCCAATCAGCAGCCAACAATTAAAAATTCAAATTTTATGCAGACTGTAGGAGTTAGAAGTTGCGAGTAATTAAAAGAGTTGAGGGAGTCGCACGACGGGGGCCCATTATGCTAACACGCACCCATCAACTACCTATTGAAATGTTTCTAACTTTGACATTTTTTTTTATAACACAACAATATTTATTTTTACGACCTCTGTAATGGAAGTTAATGGAAATTAATTAATTGATGCGAATTATGTGTGTTGAAAAAAGGGTTTTATGGGTGGGGATCGTTGAGTGAGCTCAAGGGACCCTTAATTAGCTGGGATTTTGTTTGGGGCGTCAAAATATATATAAGGTGTTTGAAAGTGAAAGGTTTTTTTTAAAAAGGTTTTGGGGACAAATTGAGGTAAGAAATGTGTCACATGAGTGTAACTGTGTCTCTTTTAGACTTTGTTTACTTAAAAGAGAAAATAACCATCAAAATATATTTAAACTTAAATAGGGCACTTTGAAATTTATGGGATAATTACATTAATTTGCAGAGATTTATTAGACAATTTTAGAAATAAAATAAAAAAAAATAAAAAAAGTATATTTAAAAAAAAACAATTAAAGAATTAAGATAAGGTCAAGAGCGAGAAATGAACTTTTTTTACGACATTTTTTCCTTTCATTTAAGATTTCAATTGCCTTTTGACTTTTTTTCACCGGAAACATTTCGACAATGTTTTTGAGCAGGGGAGAGAGGAAAAAAGAAGAGAAGGGGTAGTTGAAAGTCGACTGTGTTTCATTAATTAATTCAATTAGTCAGACTAATTGTCGACCTCCCTCTGGGAGCAGAGGGAGAAACTGACTTCGGTTTTAGCTAATTACTCCTAACTTTTTTCGACCTAACTTTTTGCTGCTATGCGCTTAGCCGGAAGTAGTTCGCACGCCATAAATCGAGAGTGAGGCTGAAGGAAACATTCGTCGAGGGGGAAGTTATCCCCTTCCTCCCTTCGGCCAAGCCCCGCGTCTGCAGGAGCACAACACCGAGTCACCGACCAAATCTAAATGGCCAGAGGGGGATGAAAAAGAGGAGAGAGAGAGAGAGAGAAGAGAGAGTGAGGAGGGGGTGATGAAGAAGGTAAAGGAGGAGGGTGTCTGATGCTTGATCTGGATTGAATCGATCCGGATCGACCCGTACAAGTTCCGGCTAGCTTGAGCCGTTGGACGACGACACCTAATCTCAAAGCGGGCTACTGGAAAAGCAGAGAAGTAGCCATTAGATCGAGAGCCAACTTTTTTCTTTTTTTTTTTTTTAGTTACAAAGTGGTGTTTAAATGAGGGTTTTACTATTGATGGAGATGTGGGAATGGTTATAGGGGTTTAGAGGGTGATTTATGAGGGATGTGTCCCAGATGGTTTTTATTTTTTATTGATTTTTGTGGTAATTTTTGTGTAGATTGTTTGAGCAGTTTTCGGAGTCTATTTCGTATCGTATCAGAGGAAAGTTGTGTTTAGTAAATTTGGGTGTTTGATTTTCACTAGCAGAAAGTATGTGAAAAGTTATGGTAAAAGATTGACTTATTATATATCATATTAATTTTTTTAATGATTTGTAATTGTACAAGTTGCTGGAAAACCAACATTTTTACAATAGGTACGTTCGATATCGTGGTTTTTGGAAAATCGTTTTTGATAACACAAACGTAAACAGAAAATGGGTGAAAAATTAGCATTGGTTTCAGGTTAGTTGTGAGACTAAATATTAGATTTATGAAATTAAAGTTGTCTAAAATTATTAGTTTTTGACAGTTTCATGTAGAATTGTACAGTATTTATAATGCATGCTATTTGTTTGCTCAGTGCATTATTTTTAGGCTGACTAGACAATGACTAGACAATGGCCTCAGCTTTAGACACTTAAAAACTCTCAAATTTATCTGTTTAGACTTAGAGCGCGTGCAGAAAGCTATGCAAAAGGAAGGAAGAAAGGAATGTAGCTTAAGGTCGCCAGTGGCTACTCTGGCGGTATACAACTTGTCACAAAACAAAAACAATATCACAAATAGCAAAACAAATGCAAATCATTACAACAATCATAATTCAATACACTGAAAATTCTCAAAACAGCTCAAAACACAAAAAAAGGGCAAGTCGCAATGAAGAAAAAAAATAAGAAAAGAACAAACGTAAATAAAAAACTATGATGCAGTTTAATTTGCCTATACAGTTACAAACAATTTTTCTATAGGTATGTTTTAAGACCTTATTGTCACGACCTGACCTAACCTAATCTAGGTTTCGATGTTTTACTTATGTTTCACTAGATAAACATGGATACCACTTCTTTCTATTGCATTTTTTTCAAGTACCGTAATTAATTTACTTCATTATAAAATAAAACTATAATATCCCAAAATGCTATAATCCCAGATGAAAAAAAAAAATAGAAAGACAGAAAGAAAGAAAGAAAAGAGAGAGAGAGAAAAAAAAAGGGTTGCCATCCCATCCCATCCCAATCTCGTCACGGGGGGGAGCCGCGACCTGTGCGACCTTCAATCTCGCACTGGGCTGTTGATTGTGAACGGCGGGCGAGAGAGGGGGGAAATAAAATCAAAGTGTGAGAAAATTACGATGGATGGACGCTGTCTCATCCACCAGATTAAAAAGAAGACACGGTTTGGATTCAGAGGATGAGCAATAGTCTCGCGATCACGTGATCAGCCGTGAATAGCACTAATTAGGGTCTGGTGCGTGAGACGAGTGCAAAAGGGTAAGTGCGAGACACGAACGAGTGTCGAGGGTTAGGTGAAATGAAAGTAGAAAGTGAGAGCGAGAGAGGAGGAGCGAATACGCAATGCCGTCTTGCGAAGGATACCAAGCGACCGGACACTACTCTCGTGAATGCTTGACTGCGTTGAAAGACTTTCCCCTTTTCTCGATCTTCTCCTTCATCTCTTTCCGGCTGAAAGTGCTGAATCGGGAGAATCGAGGGGTCGAGAGGTCACGAAAGGAAGTAGCCAATGGTCAATGATGAGATGAAAGGGTTATATCGGAAACCGTGTCTCAAGGTAGAGATTTTTTCACCGTGAGATTTATGAATTTTATGGTAATCGAAGGAAATTTATTCACTGGCTGCGAATGGGTTTCAATTAGGTCGGGACTTTATGGAGGTACTTAGTGTGTTGTTGGCATTCAAGGGTCTGATTGGAAATTGTGTTGCTGTTTAAATCTGGTTTAAGTCGTTTGGAAGTGACTCAAGTTGGCTGAGAACTGCCAGAATTTTATTTTATTTTATGCAATAACAGTATTTTTCCTGCGTTGCACATGCAAAATGTATGGAATTTAATAAAATAAATAATTTTTACTTACCCTAACAAGTAAGTACAATATACCTTCTGCTACTACTCACATGATACAATGACATTACGTCATCTAAGGTCATTCTACCATGATTTTTCACCTTTGATGATGATGTAACGACGGACCAACACATCGTTACGTCACCACAAATATGCAGCAACATGTCAAATAAGTCACATTCATTGTATAATGCACGCAACTTAGTGAAAAGCCACTGCATTTGGCAACAATTTAGTAATAGTTTACGAAAAATCTTTTTCTAGCAGTCAGGTTACAGCACCGAACCAATTGTTAGTTGTCAAGAGCAGCAAAGAAAGACGTGAGCTGCCAGCTTTCTGGTGCTACGCTGCTGGTAAAATTACAGTAGCCTCATCCAAAAGTGATTTAGTACCAGCAAAGGACATTTAGTGGCTATTAAACACCCTTTTTAGTCCGAATATAGTCGTCGATTCAGACTAAACACGATCTAGGTACAGAGTATACTCAAAAAATTCACTTTATCGCAGTTGAAAATCAAGATAAAACAGTCGTAATCGGATTAAAATGTAGGAGTAATTAGACGAGGAAAGTTACATGTCGATCGCGCAGCTGTCAGTGTCTCACACGATAAACAAGGAAAAAAAGCTGAGAGGAAACGGAGCACCTTTCACAATGTTTTATCGTGAACATTGGTATGGATGAATAGTGCGCTGTTCAAAGGGACTCGAGCGATTATCAGAAACCTGAACCAACATCGAACAGGTGTCGAGCGAACGACAAGATGCATGCGCTCGGGCTCAAAGTCAATAACGAGTGCATGCACGCGCTAGGCGGAAAAACCTACCTGCCAACAAGTCTGGCAAAAGAAGTTGGTCGCAGGCCAAGTCAGTTGCGAGACGCCGAAGGGACGTTCGCGTCTCGGTTGGGCCGTGCGGCGTCTCCGTGTGTTCCGCTCGTAACTCTCGGGCGCGAACGTGCTCGGTGTCCAAGTGGCGTTCCCTTGAGAATTAACTAGGGGGAAAATACTGAAAATAAGTGAATGGAATGGATTTAAAAATAAAATAAAAGAGGGAGATTTCCGCCCACATTAACTTGCCTCTTCCCGGTCCGCGATGCAGGACTGCGGGGCGCGCGGATGTTTGCCGTGACCGTGATTGATCTGGTCAAGCGATCACGCGAGCTTCGGACTGATAATCAATGATCAGAAAAGACAGATTGTAGATTGCCATTTATTTGTTTAGGTTTTGAACGTTTTTTGTATCCGAGTGATGTTTTGATTGATAATGAAAAATAGGTGGAAACTTACGTGTTTTTTTTTTTTGTTTTTTTTTTTGTATTTTTGTTTGCATTTTTTCGTTGTTTTTCTCTCTTTTCCTGTGATTTCCATCAACCTTGGTCTTGACTGTTGATTCTGCACGAGTTTCCGTGATTGTTATCTGCGCTGCATCGTTATGAATAATGTTTTCACAGGATAGTGCACCACTGATCTTGACTAATATTGAAAAGTTCGTGTCCGACGCCGCAAGTTTGAAAGCCGAAAGTTTGCCAAAAGTGTTACAAAGTGCGTGAGACTGAGCACTGGGAGTTGGGATTTTTAAGTAGAAGAATAATTGATAATAAAAGTAAAATTTCGTTTCATTTTTATACAATTGCGAGTTTTAGAAGGTATAGAATAGCAGGAAAGTCATAAATCAATCTCGCTCGATCTGAACAAGTAAATTTTTCCAAATACAACAAAAGCAGATAACCCATTACTGTTGTAATTTTTTTTAGATTAGTATACGTAAAAAATAAAAGTCACTAAACATACAGGTTAATAGTGCATAGAATTTATTCCAAATAGTTAAAAGGGTTACCTAGGGTATAGTATTATATTATATCATTATATTATTATTATTATTATTATTATTAATAGTAATATTAATATCATTATCATCATTATTATTATAGGTAATTATTATTATTATTATTATATCAGACCTTTTGTGAGTTTGCATTTAACCTTAAATTATTGAATTAACAACATACGCATTTAAATGACCTAAATCAGTGAAAAACAATTTTCTACAGTATATCTACTTATGGTATTTAATGAAAATTGACCATCACTGATAAATGTCAGTTTACAATATTTTTTAAATTTTTTTTTACTTATTCTCTTAAGTTTCTAAAATGTTTTAAAGAAAAAAAATGATAACCACATAAAAACAGTATTAAAAATGATAACAAAGGTGTTTTATCATCAAGTTTAAGGGTATGTTTACTTAGATTTCGATTTAAGATGATAAAAACACAGATCGAATCGGAGAAAAGTCCCAAACTGTACAGAAAAACACCTGGAAACGAGTGGAAAACTTCACAACGAGTGTTGCGCAACACCTATTAAGTATTTCTTAATTATGAAATCATAAGAGAAGTAGACGTGGCGACCTAGTACAAATTAGGCGATAAAACGTCAAGACGTGAGTAAGTCACAGCATCAAAGCAGATAATTGTGCTTTCAAGAAAGGGACTTTGAACAAATTCTTTCTTGAGAATGTCATCTTATAAGGAGATAGATCAAATAAACGATAATGTAAACGTGTTTCTTTCGCTCAAACAAGTAAATGACCGCAAAGGTTTACAAAGCAAAGAAAGAAATCTAATTTCTTATCATGTCTAATAAGTGTAATAAAGTGAAGGTTTTGAGCTGTTTAAAATCGGATTAAAAGTTCTACGGATATTGAAATTGGAGACTTTCTACAAAGATTCGTTTAAAAGTTGTGAAATGTGAGAAAGTTGTCGGGCGGGGGAAAATGGGGGAAGAAATTAAAATGTTTGTTTTTTTTTGTTGTTGTTGTTATGTCTGTAATGGTTTACAGGTTGTGATACGACACTTGCGAGTTCGTCGTGGTGGTCGACGAGTTGTTATTGTCCCTTGGCGGACAGTTCAGTCGTTGTCACAGGTAAAACTCGGGCGAGTTCTGGTTGGGTGCATTGTGGGGAGCGGCCACGACACTAGCGATGTTGGTGGGCGCCAATTCTTGCCTTCCCGAACTTCGCTGCATGTGCAAATGGTCGTAGCGGTGTTTGTAGAGGTCTCTTTCTTGCATGAGCCTCGTTATCTCGAGCCGCATGCGTTGCACTTCCGACTGCAGGAGCCGGTTCTGCGCTTCGAGATCGTGCCGCTGCTGCAGACGCTTGGAACGACAGTTCTGCGCGTAGCCACGGTTCTTGAGCGTACGTCGCTTCTGCTTGAGCCGCACGACCTCCTCTCGGGGGAAACCGTGCAGACGTTTGTTGAGTTCGCGCACCGACAGGGATATGAGCATGTCGTCGTCCACGATGTCCGACGTAGAGGTTTGCAGGTTGCCGTGGTGGTGGTGATGAGGGCGGAGAGGCGCGTACTCCTTCGGAGTGCGGCTCCCCGCCGACGACAGCCACGAATGATCGGCTGCACCGTCACCACATTGCGGCCGCAGGTCTAGAGGTTCGTGTGCCAGACCTCCGTAGCGAATGTTCTGCGTCAGCCACATCATGTCGTCCAGCAGCGACGGCTTGTTTTCTTGAAGACCCGACGGCGGTGGCGGAGGGGCAAGAGGCGGCGGAACCACCGTGTATCCGCCGACCTGTTGTTGTTGCTGCTGTTGTTGTTGTTGCTGTTGTTGTTGCTGTTGTTGTTGCTGTTGTTGTTGTTGTTGTTGTTGTTGGGGACCGCCCTGTTGCGGGGTCGAGTTGGGGGTGTCCGGGGGCGTACCCGGAGTTCCGGGTGACAGCGGGACGGGGCTCGCCTTGCCCACGGTCGCCGACGTGACCACGGCTCCGGGCACGGCCACGGGCCCCCCGCAGCCAGTGCCGCAGCCGGGGCCGGCCGAGTTGTACTTGCGGTTGTTGTTTTCCATCTCTTGCTTGACCGCTTCTTCGAGATGCTCCAGATCAAAGTCATTAACGTAATCGTCGACCAAATGAGAGCCGTCCGATTCCATGCTCGCTGGACGAGGGGCAAGTTGTCGAGGAACTTGTTTCGGGTCGTTTTCTTCTCGCTCGTGTCGGTTTCTCACACCGACGTCGATCGAGCCATCACTCGCACTTCCCTACCGGTGCTGGGAGTTTGCTTCTCGGCTGGCACTGCGCCCCGTTCAGCGCTCGCCACGAGGACGCCACGGCTCTATTTATCGACACCGTGACGTCAATCGTGACGCGTGGGACTCGACTTCCCAGGCCAGAAGAGAAGAGAAAACTGCCAATCAACGAACACCAGTATTCTTATTTTAGATTTGACGTCACGACGTATAGAGTCGTTGCGAACATTTTTTTTCTTTTTTTTTTCTGTTTGCTTCGGTTTCTAGGTTAGGGTTTGTTGAAGGTCCAGTTGGAGGCACGCGTTGACCACGTGGCAAGTTTCCTCCCCGGGAAGCGAATCAATGAAAGGAGGGCATGTGTGTAGTCACATGTGGCAACGTCTGTCCGCCCCCGCTCATAGACCCTGAAAATGAGTGAAATGATCAGTGACAGGTATGTGATGTGAGTCAGACAGATTAGACGTGAATTTTTTGGAGATTTTTTTATTTTATTTTATTTATTTCTTTTATTTATTTATTTTGGTTTTTTTTCTTGTGTGTAATTTAAATGTAATTGATGCTGAAATTAGAGATTTATTTTACAGTGGGTGTTGAAGTTAGGGGAGAAAAAATTGCAATAAATTTGAAATTTAGGAGAAATGATTTAAAATAAGTTTAAAAAATTCCAAATAATGTAAAAAATAATTATGATTTTTTTTTATTCATTTTACCCATTTTCCCTCCCACTCCACTATTAACATCATCATGATCATCATTATCAACTCGACTTTTGCGAACACCCAACTCTTTAAAAATAAAAAATAAATCTCCCTCGAGATTCGAGTGACCAAAAAAGTTATCCTCAAGGCCAAAATCAATGCTGTAAATAATAAATAATCGTTATTTATTGACGATTAATATCATATCGATTACATCACCAAAACAAAATTTCCATATAACAAACCAGAAACATAACCCCTTTTATCCCTAGATTACCATTCTCCACTTCCCCTCACATCCAGAAACAAAACAAAACCCCCTCAACCTCCCCCCACTCTCAAAAAAAAAAAAAAAAAAAAAAACGTGTTTGGCATCAACAACCAAATTTTCTCTCTTTCCCTCCGTACAACTTCTTTTTGTTATTCACTTTACCCTACTGAGCATCAGAGAGGATTTGGTGAGAAAAGAAAACGCGTTCGGATGAATGGTCCACGATACCCTTGAGACACGAATCGCAGTCGCCTTTCAGATCAATTGCGATCACAATCGATTTTTTTCTTCTCTCTGCCCCCTTCTGCACACTTCCCCCTCTCGCTCGTGTTGCGCTTTTGCATTTTAATGGTTTAGCAGGGACTCCTCTGCTGTGACGTTTCGACCAGACGAAACGCATCTGAAATAAACATCGAGTGATGCACGTAGTTGCTCAGGTGAGGCCAAGCGGCCCGCGGAATGTGCGCGCGGGGCCCCGCACGCGTTAACGACCGCTATCACAACTCCTTGGCACGTTGCGTGGAGAAGGGAATGTACGCACGGTACCCTCTCAAAATGACTGGGCAAAAAAAAGTAAATATTTTGGGCTGTAAAAAAAGTGTCAGTGATCCTAGAGAGAGCCGTAGTTGCATTTAACCCAGTTTTTACGTGGTGAGTTTGAGTTGAGGCGGTTGAATTCAGAGTTGTATGTATGACTTGAATAGTGATCGCTTTATATGCTGTTCGGCGATCGACGCAAATCCTCGATAGATCAAGGGAATAAGGTAGAACTTGATTCTTACAAGTCAATAGTGTTTGCAAGTTTGGATCGAGTTCAATCGAATTGAAGTACCGTACGTTTGCTTCGTAAACGGAATTAAAAAGTAAAACAAAAATATCGACTTTTTCTCTTATTTTTTTTTAAATGTTTCTGTAATGTGTTAGTTTGGTAGGTAAATGGTACAGTAGTGAAAATGTCGAGGTTTGGCAATTTAAGTTTAATCAAGAAAATTTTGGAATTTTGTGTATTTGGTTCAATTTAATCACTTTTTTAATCTTTTGTTTTTGGTTTGTTATTTTACACAACTTTTACAAAAATACAATATTCAAATATCTGAAAATTTAATTGATTTGCATATCAAAATTTGTGAAATTCTTAGTTTATAGAATTAATAGGTGTACAAATTTACATTTTAAAACATTTTTATATACAAAATGAATCAAATTAATAAAAATATACAGGAATGTAAATTTAATAAATTTTTTAATTTTTTTATTTAAAAAAAAAACAACAAAATTTATATAGGAAACTTCTTTTTATTTAATATTATTTTAACATCAACCAACACATTTTAAAATCCAATTCTAAAACCTATTGAAAAAATCTCACATTACTAGCTAAACCCTCAGATAATTTCAAAGTGTTTTGACTTCAGTTTCATCACAATTTGATTAACTTCCAAATCGGAACTGAAAGGCAAATTAACAAACAGCGAGACGATACCCGCCACTCATCAATCCTTTTGGCTCTGCGAGCGCAAAGTATCGAATAACCTTGTTTGTTCCACCCGAAGCTGTCAGGTTAATTTTAGCAGCTAAAACCATTCCTAGCACTGGCAAATAATAGTAATATTACGACCAATTCTTTTATAATAATCTGCCCGCTGATTGCCAGCTGACGATGCCAACGAGACTCGCATTCATCGTCGCACCGCGCCCAGTTATCCGAACCTCCTTTGCCCGGCGTTCGCGGTGCACTGAAGGCGCTAATTTGCGACGGCTTCGGCAACAAAATAGGAATTCTTTTTTCTCTCTTCTCTTTAATTTTTTTGAGTTTGGGAAAACGACGCGTCTGTTGAGCAGTAAATGAAGATCATCATAGCCTCGTTTACACTCTCCAGATAACGACCCTGCGTTCCGGCTATACTTAGCACTTCTATTGCCAGGTTGGATGACCCCCTTTTATCATGTGCATGCTCGGATTGAAGATCCGTGTATCCCTGGGCGTCTCGAGTCTTTAGTTTACCACTCTGCCCCGCTCATCAACTACGTTCGGCATTTGCGAGACGGGAGTATTTATAAAGTGGGCTGAGTCGGGTGGGCTAGAAGGGTGGAATTAATAAGACGGGTCGGGGAGAAGGAGTCGGGCGCTTGTGGACTGATTTTTATTTTTGTTTATTTTTTTATTTTTATTTTTGTGTTCAGATATGGTTTGGGCTTTCAGAGCGGGTTTGGTCCGGTTTGCGCCAACTTGTAGATGAATTTTGGCTGCTTATTGATCGGGAAGTGCAAGATTTGACGCATAAAAGCGATAAAAGCAGCAAGAAATGGGTCAGAAATGTATTAAAACAATACGAAATGCGAATAAAATTGATAAAAAAATTAATAAATTTGAGTATGAAACACTAATTAGCAAAACATTTATTGTATACTGTAAACACTAACCAAAAATTTACCATAACAATACCAAATATTTCTCCACTTTTCTTTTTCTCTAAAACTTAAAAAAACCCCAAACATTTCATCACCTGCCCACAAAATCCCTTCATCTTCCACTACATCAGATCAAACTCCACTCGTTACACAAATCAGAAAAAAATTCGCGATTTGTAACTTGGGGTAAAAAAAAAAAAAAAGTGGGGTTGCAATCGATTGAAAAGGGGAACTCGTGCCACTTCCGGTGCGTTTGGTCGGCCCGGGGGTGTTATTTACCCCGCCCCCGTATTTTGACATGGCGCGCCCTCAACTCTCACCCCAGGAAATGGAACTCTGTATGGAAATATGTACCTTCTTCAAACCTCTACATACATACAAACATTTTTTCCCCTCGCCGTCTTCTCGCCACCCCCTATGGGCGGCCTTGTTCGCCAAGTTGTGTCAAACTGGCAATGAATAACATTTTTTCCCTTTGTCATGCGCTCTCCTCTTCCTTTTTCCGTGTAAGTGAGATTCCCATTGGGAAACCGCATTCAAATTCCAAACCTCCAACTACTAAAGTTTTTCTTCCTTTTCACACCAAAATATTAATTTGAGCGCCAAGCGCCCCCTCTTCTCTCTTTCTCTCTTTTCTCATAACTCGCACGCGAATGGAAAGTCAATGAGATATTGGGATACACCGAGGGAATCATTCATTAATTGGCTAACCGCTAAAAGAACCCCATACTCCCAAACCCCCCCCTTTTTCCCCGTATAAAAAAACAAAAAAAATCAACCGGTTTGTTGTAATGAGGTTGAATAGCTGCCCAATTATAATTGGTGTCTGCTGGCCAGGTTCCTTAATTACTGACCGCACTCTATTGACTTTTAGATGGAGAAGTTACAAGTTTTACACGCAAAAAAACAGGGGTGGGGGTAAAAAAAAGATGTTTGTTTGCGACGCGTATTTAATTAGAGGACCAAGGGAAAGAAAAGTGTTGCAGTGAAGTACGAAGTTTCGCTTCACTGCATGTCCTCGCAGGGAAGGGGAGAAGAGAGACGCCGAGCGCGCTCGGGGACGTCTGCGAGGTGAAGGGGAGTCGGGCAGTTGATAATTTCATTGCTTGACATCAATTCCTCGTTGTCAGCACATTGGACATGTCATTTTTGTCCCTTTTAATTTTTTTTTACACCCGCCCCCCGGTTTTTCCTTTTTTTATGCCACTTTTCGTTCCTACAGGTGTTTTTAGTGCTGGTTTTGTGTTTCGAGGGTGGAAATGATGGATGAGCCGTTAGCAGATGCGCGATAAGTGGACACTGGTTGCTGTGGTTGGCGAAAATTGTGCGCATTGATTGCATTTTTGCTCGAATTTCCAATGTAGATAAAGCTGTGGGGCGATCTCTTTGCACAATCAATTGCAACGATTGAATGTCAATAGGCATAAGGTCAAAAAATCAATAGTTTGGTCACATGATATTTTTTTTAGATTTTTTTTTTTTTTAGCGAATGTGTGCCCAGCGGTTACCCTTTTCCCCCGCCCTCCACCGCAGCATTTATTATTAACTGTTGTTTTCGAAATGGCGTGTATATTTTTTAACAGGGCGAGTTTTGTACATAATAAGAAAAAATGAGATTATTCTGTAGCTTGGAAAATGAAAAAAAAAATTGATGATATTCGACCAAAGGTTTCTTTCGGCTTTACAAAGTCGAAGGTAAATTTCCTGTAGGCAGAATTTAATCTTTAATACTGTATTAAAAAAGTAATGAAATCAGTTAGGCTAAATAGAGACAATTATTATTAAATTGGATTAAAATCGAAACTTCACTGCAGAACACGAAATCGTTGGCTTTGAGTCAAGTGTTGGGAGTGTTTGCCGATGAGGAATTCAATCATCGGGCCACATGCAGACGCTATCACAGTCGACGCTTCTCTTTCTCCCCCTCAATCTCTTTCTCACCCTTAGCAAATCGACGAATAATCTAAACCCAGAACTCATCCTAATTGACTCAACGCGTTTGTTTCACAGTCGAGTGCAATTCGGAGCGGCCTAAAATGCCACTTCCGGTTGCATTAGTGTCTTGAAATTTCATGGACTCCAACTACACTCGTGGGGCTTGGTGACCTTGAAGTTTAAAATCGGAAATGGCACCGGAAGTGCACTTTTTAACCGCTCCAAATGACGACGCAAAACGTTCAAAAATAAATTCTGGAAAATTTTTATATTTAATAAAAGTCTAAACGAGTTTAAAAAAAAAAATAATTTTAGACCGGAAGTGCAACTTTATCCGAAAATTCCAAGTCTAAAACATCTTAAGTTGATGTTTTGAATCAAAACATTTTATTTTATTTCTCCCCCCCAAAAAAAAAAAGAAACGACTGTGCCATCGTCTTCAGTTATAGAAGCGTCTTGTGTGCCTTTGCTCCTCCACAACCCCTCTCCTTCCTTGCACCTCCTTCCCTCCTTTTTCTCTCCGTGCACCAACAGCTGAGTCAGCAGGACGCGCAACTCGCGCCCTCGGCCCGAGAGAAGGCAAGCGGACGCTATGGGCATGACAAGAGCGCGTGCCAACAAGGCAGGGTTGACAGGTGAAAAAGTTGAGGCAAAGAATCGTTTGAAAAGATAATAACGATGCAGACAAATATCTTTTAAAAAGAGTAAACGAAAGAAAAAATGAGAGCGCTTTAAAAAAAAAACCGACTGCAATTGTATAATTCGCCTATCGACCACTTTGTACGTCGATAGTCCATGCATGACTAATGCAAACCAATGCCTATCATTTGGCAAGAAGTTGCCGACAACGCAAGTGACCTTTTAAACTTTACTTGTGCGAGAAAAACTCCAATAAAAATAAAAATAAAATAAAAAACAAATTTTATTTTTTTTCTCCTTTCTTTTTTTTCTCTCCCCTTCAGAGCCACGAACTTTGTTTTCTCTTACATAAACAAAAAAATAAAATAAAAAATAAAATAAAATCGAACTTAATTTGACTCTGCAAGAGTCAACCAAGAGCTCGTATTATCGCTTTAAACTGCGGAAATTAGGCGCAGGAAGTTTGAAAGTTGATTTTTTTCGTTTAGGCTTAAATTACCGTGCCTATAAATAGCATTTGGCAGTTTGTAATGACTTAGACTGAGAACAAACAAGATTTCCAAAGTTCCTCATCAATGTGTGGGAGCAAAAGCGGTGCAGGAAAGCCCCGCTGGGTGTGCTTTGAAAAGAAATATGTCACTCGGATGCGCAATGCGTCCATACGACAAGTGACCCTTGAGTCCGCCATCATTCGGGCGCGCGCGTTCGGCTGACCCGCGTGCAATAGCAGGTGCCGCTTGGCATGGGCTGGGATGAGAGCTCCAATTTGCACGCGCATCACGTCAGAAAACTCGCATGGCGTTTCACGCAGGCCACTTGGATTGGCGCCAAACTCAAGGCGAGCACAGGCAGGGCACGCGCATAAACTTCTTTGCACATGCAAACGATCGGCGAAGAAGTTTTTTGGCCAACGGTGACGAAGCTGGATCCGCCCACTCACTTTTAACACTACACTTGACACCCACTTGTGTTTTTATATGTGCTCAATAAGATTGACACGGTTCGGAGGGATAAATCAAACGCGAGAAATTGTTCGTGCACGATGGGGTTGGGGGTTGGGGGTGTGGGGGGTGATGCAATGACAAAAACAATTTTTCTCTTTTATTTTATTTTATTTTTTTCTTTTTCGCGCCTGCAAAATGGAGACGATAACTTAGCTGTATAAATTATTCTATTTTTGTTCTTCTTGCTCCGTGGATGGAGGATGATCCTGGATGTTTGCGTTTAAACGGTTAACGACGTGTTTCTGATCTTGTGCATTGTTTGCATTTTTTCCCCATCTTTGTATTTATATGTATAAAAAATAAAAAAAATAAAAAAAAAGGAAAATCAATAAAATGAGTTAAAGTGAAGGTATGATATAAAGAAGAATGAAAAACTTGCGTCGTTTTGGCTATGAAATAAGTGTTGTGCATGAAGATGGGTTGGGGAAGGGGAAGGAGGGTGGGGAAACAGAAGAAACTAAAAAAAAAAAAAAAAAAAGAGGGGATAAGGGGACACAAGGTTCTTCTTGCGCCTGATTTCAATCAGCCTCCATTTCATTCTGCCGCCCAATTTAGGCCTAACGACCGACCACCCGGAAAAGGGAGGGTGGGGATGTGAATTACACACCCCCAGACCATCACCTTGGCACTGGTCTTTTCAATTTAAAAATATTCTTTTTATATTTTGTCTGCGAGTGCGACCATTTTGCATAACGAGCATTTTCCTCTTTCTTTTTTTTCCTTGAGTTTTTCACGTGGGTTAAAATTAAGGGCTTTTGTATACTGGAAAATTGAGGTAATTTGATGTTAATTGTGTAGTAATTAATGCGTGAAGATGTAATTTAGATGTGTCTGATTGCAATTAGACGTGAATTTTGCATAGTGAGGATACGTTTGAGTAATTTTCGGCGAATTAACCTAAAATGTGAATTTCCGGTTTTATTCGGAAATAATAGGAAAAAGGAATCTGACAAATTGAAACGTCATCCACGAGATTTGTGAAGAGTTTTTTTTTTTTAAAGATTTGCAAAGATTTTTAGAGGTTTTTAAGATTTTAAACATTTGTCAAGATTTATAGAGATTTTGGGGATTTTTAGGGAATTTTGGAGATCTTTTGGCAAAAGATTTGAGATTTGCATAGATTCAATGAGATTTGCATAGACTCACTGAGATTTTTAAGATTTGTAAAGATTTATAGATTTGTCAAAATTTTTAATGGATTTTTAAGAAATTTTGATGATTTTTTGACAAAACATTTGAGATTTGCAGAGATTTACTGACGTTTTAAAGATTCGTAAAAATTTGTGAAGATTTATACAGATTTGTCGGGATTTGTAATGGAGTTTTAAGAATGTATAAAGATATTCTTTTTTTGACAAAACACTTGAGATTTGCAGTGATTCTCAAAGATTTTTTACAGATTTGCCTTGTTGACCTTCGAATAAATTACCAAAAAAAAAATCATTTGTAGAAAATTTTACATTTTTATACATTTGATTTTTTCAATTTAATAGGGTTTTTTTTCTGCAATCAGCAGAAACTCATGCACAACTTATCAAATCCACTGTCCTCAATTGTCCAGCACGGGTCCCCCAACTTAGAAGCATGTCAAAAACACGACAAGAAATATCAGAAATATTGTCTGTGTAGTTGATAAGCACATACTTTATCAATTCGATCTTGCAAATTGGTTTCAATATTAATAATCGATTCAAGTTTTCATCTCGTGTTGCCATTGGACGCCGAGATAAGGTGAAGCAGACGCAAAAGTTAGATCCCTGGGGCCCCCAACAAAACGAACCGTGGGGGAAAATACGATTTTTGAGAGCAATAAAAAAAAGAAGCCAAAGTGAGTTGATATGGAATCGAGGGTTGTTATGCTTCCCTTACAAACTCATTTGCCACATTATAATCCATTTTGAGGAATTTCACTTATTAATAGTTGTCATCATTTCCTCGGGTGCGACGGCGACGCGGCTGCGGGTATCTGACACGTCTCCTTATAGAATTTTTTTTTTATCAGCCATAATTTTAATGGCGGAACTTTCACTACTCGGTTTTGACGACGATCAGACTCAACGCCGATGTGGAATCAATTTCAGAATGGCTTCCGAATGATGTAACAAAGAGGGGTCCGGTGGAGAAAAATCCATTCTGTACTCGTTTTCGTAGGTTAATATTGGCTGATAAAGGCTAGGGGGAATAGATGAAAAAAGTTTTGAGTTTGAGGCTCCTCAAAAGCAAATACGTCATCATTGGTTTAGGAAGTTTCAAGTTTGTAATGAAGTGTTAAAAGATTTTTAAAAGTATAAATATTTGACTTGTTATCTGCATTTTGGGGCGCTTTTGATAACGTTTAACCTTGGTGGAACACTAGCTTCAGAGCCAAACACTTTTTTTTTTCTTTTTTTAATGCTCTAAGTATTCCCTTGTTGGCAGTCAGGTCTTTGGAGACATGCTGGGCATGCAGAATAAATAAACAAATAATAAATAGACACTTAGGAAATTTCGTGTTCTTTAAACAACTAAATACACAACAAAACAAAACATTTTTAGCTTTGGATTTGCATAAATTTACAACTTTGTCATAACTCACTATTATTTACATATAAAAGGTGTGTGTGTATACAAAGTGATATGTGAAGTGAAGATGTTTTAAAACTGCAATTGTTTATAACACATAACAATAAACAAGACAACCCACGAGGGTCATATGCATCACCCATAGGGTTTTCTTGTTTATAATCCAAGCGACTATTTCTATTCTTACGACTTAAAAACGAAAAAAATTGGCCGCATGCCCGGAACGACTTCTCTCTGCTTTCAAAGAAGCGTCCACGTCTGATGGGTAACAAGAAGAAGAAGGTGCTCTCCATGCAGGTCCTCACTTAAATTTCCCGACATTTACAATGACCCGCCATAATAAACATGTCACGAGTGCTCGGTTTGCACACAAACTTGAAAAAAGCCATCGAAAAACTAGCAATTTTAGACAACGAAAGCGGGAGAGAGGGCGAGTGAGAGTGAGAGGGAGAGGGAGGGAAAAAAACAGAAACAAATCTCATTGTGTAAAGGTAATCAAAACTTTACACAATAAAAAAGAAAAAAATCAAAAATGGGAAAAGATGATGGTGTGTTCACGTGTTTCGTGACCCTGTAACTAAAGTTCATTTCGGTTTGGGTGATAGAAAGTGCTCGAGTCGGGGGTTGGGAGTGTGTAATCGGCTCTTGTGAAATTTAAAGCTGCCACGGCTCGATATTAACAACAGAAAAGTTGAGCGACTCCCCTCTAAGTTACGATCGTGCGTCGGCCATAACTTGGGAACAAGTGACAAGCCTTCTCGTTCTCATCGTTACCAAGTCGACTCGGATTGGGAAACGATAGAAACAAGTGTATACTGTTGCGCTCATCTGTCATTTGACAGACAACCGTGATGCCACGCACTGCCACACTGCAGCGGAGGGTCTGGTTTTAAAAATAAATACAAACGCGATGATTAACGACGAGTGCGGCTAATTGACGTGCCTCAGGTGGGCACTTCTTCAATTTCCCCTGACGGGAGCGAGACCAATCAGCGTGGGCGGCCGTTCTTCCTTTTTCGGGGCTGCCATCGCGCAATCGGGGGGTTCTCTCTCTCGTTCTCTCTCTCTCTCTCTTTCTCTGGTCGACGTATTTTCCATTGTGTTGGCCAACAAGTGACGTCAAACGAGAATAAATTTCGACTCGACCACACCTCACTCCTTTCCTCCTCCAATAGTCATTTGGCTTTGATGCAGTGGGCAACGAGCCAAAGGGTTTCTGGCTACTTTTAGGAGGTTGCCACCATGTGCTGCTGCTTTTTTTCTATTCGTCCCTTTTAATATTAGATGCAGAAATAGATTGCCTTCATGACAACAACAAGTTTACTCTCTTACAAATCTATTGCGCAAACTCGGATCTCGTTAACTGCGTCTCATTTCTCACTGTCGGTTATATACTTGTTTATGGTAACAACAATCATTAGAATTAGAAAACGGTTGCTTTGTCGTTTTCTTTGAAATCAAGTGGGCAGATAGCAGATAACCCCCTCTCTTACAGAATCTGTCACAGTGGGTAATCAGTAAGAGGTTGAAGAATTATTTTGTCTATTTTTTTTTTTTTTTTTTTAAAGGAAGTATTGAAAGATATTTTAAATTTGGCTGTGGAGTTTGGAGATTTACACACTTTGGTGATTTATTGTTATTATAAATATGACTTATTTACAGTAAGTGCAGAAAATTGTAAAAATGTTTTAAAAATCTAAATTCTGGAAAACATTTTATAAAATCAACTACGGTAATGTGCAAAATCTTGCAAAATTTTAAAACTTAATGCAAAAAATTATAGAATTTTAAAATTTAATGCAAAAATTGCAAAAATTAAAAATTGTGAATTTTCTTTTTACAAAATTGCAAAATTTTAAAATTTAATGCATGAAATTACTCAAATTTTAAATTTTAATTCATAAAATGACCAAATTTAGTAATTTAACAGAAAAAAATTTGCAAAATATGCACCTTACAGGATTTATTAATTACAATTTCATCGTTTAATCCATATTACTCAACATAATTAATCCTTCTGGCTTTTTTAGCCCTAAATCATCCCTCAATTGAAAACCCGTTTTTGATTCGAATAATCAAATGAATAAATTAAGAGCTTAATTTCCATTCTTCACTCCTAACGAAAAAAACGCGAGTTGACTTCACATCTTAGACTATAGACTTGATTAGCTGTTCTGCGTCTGTCAATAACTGCATTGGCGGCAGAAGGAGGCCGAGCGATAAAGTTACACGAGGCACGTGAGTCAGACATGAGCGGAATATTGGATCTGACTTCTTTTTTTTATTGTTTCCCTCGCTTCCCCCGATGCCCAGTGTGGCGTGGATGAGACCGAAGGGAGAAGAGGAAATGTTTTAATTTCTACGGCGTGGGTGCGCTCCCACAAGGCACCCACCAAAGTCCATTAAGAGAGCGTTTTAAAACAGGCGAACGATGGACGAGCGCTGAATCCGTGATCAACACCAAAACCACATTTTTGACACGTGATTTTTACATCGGGAGTCGATTTTTTTTTTTTTTTTTTTTTTTGGGGGGGGGGGGGGGGGGGGGGGGGGGAAAGTCTGTGATGGAAGTATCAATTTCAATTTAAGGTCAGGAGTCAAGTGTCAATTGAATTTCGAAAAAATAAAAAAGTAAAATATAAAAAAAAATATTTTTTCTTCTTCTTTTCTTACACTTAATTTTCCGTTTCACTCACCACTTCACTTTGAATGGAAACGCGCAAATGGCGTTGTTTTCATTTGCTCCATCACTGCCAATTCGCCACCCACACCAGGACAGACGTGAGCACCACTCAACAGGTGTCATCCGACCCGAAAATAGCAAGTGACAAATGCATTTGCGGTGACAAATGGCGCGAAACAACAAATGAGAAGAACGCGCGGCGGCAGCGTGGCAAGACGCGCGCTTCTAAAGTGTTCCGTGCAGAGGAGGATGACTATCGCCGCCCTGCCCTCTTTAGCATCTGTCTTTAGTGCTCCTCACTATTAATAGAAACAGTTATTAATCTCTATCTTGTTGATTCTGGAAAACGGAACTGTGGGTGCTTAAAATTGACGCTGGGAAAAAATATTCGTGAAAATTTTACATAAAATTCCGTGAATTGGGGCGAAATCGTTTAATTGTGAATGTAACTCGTCTTAGTACGGAAGTTTTCCGTAATTAATAGGAAAGTACCATTTTATTTACGGTAAAATAAAGTTTTACGGTTACAATTACTGTCAGTATTGTATATTGTTGAAATGTTTTTACGGAATTTGAACTATTTTAGTATTGGTAAAACTTGTATACGGTCGATAAATTGTTTTGGTGATGTCTGCGTGTTTATGTTTACAGAAATATTTAAAGGAACTTAGGTTTTATAACTGAATATACATAATTTTCCCACAATTAACAGTTGTTGCATTCAACGTCTCGTGTTCCCTTACATGTGTGTGTGTTGTAATTACGAGTTTTGTGAAGATTTTTTTAAAAGTTTTATGAAGATTCATATAGAGATTTACAAAGAGTTTTAGAAGTTTTTAAGATTCGCAAAGATTTGTAGACATTTATAAAGATTTATGTAGAAATTTGAAAAGATTTTTTAGAGATTTTTAAGCTTTGCCGGACTTAAGGGGTGGGACATTCTCGAAAAACTCGTCGACGGGTCAAAAAAAAACTCTACAAATCTTTACGAATCTCTGCGAATCTTTGTAAATCTCAAATCTTTTGGCAAAAAATCTTCAAAAACCTCAAAAAATCTGTTAAAAAATTCCAAAAAATCTCTGTAAAGCTCTACTCATCTTCACAAATCTCAAAAATCTCTAAAGATTTTACAAAACTTTTCACAAATTCCACAAATCTTATCGACGGCATTTGAGTTTGTTGGACACCCTCTTTCCCTTCGGTCATCGGACCATTTGACGCAACCTGTATTCAACACAACACTAAAACAGAACTGATGTCATGTTTTTCCCTTATTTTCTTAGGCAAAAAACGTGAATCAATTTATCAGTCACACGACTCTAAAGAAAAACTCTAATTTCTAAATTTTTTTTAATTAAGGTTTTTGTATTCTCTTTCCTGTGGGTTTCTTTTGATTACCGGTACCGTACACCAAATTAATTTTTTTCTCTTTTTTGCATCAAATTGCGAAATTTAACCCCAAACAAGTCACAAATTTGTCGATAGATATCGGGATACATCGTAACTCATTTTATTAATACCCGTTTTCCTTGTTTGCCGGAAAAATAAAGATAAAAACGAGACCCTCTGCTATATAAAAATAAGTACAGACACGAAATAAGTTTCCCCTCGCGCAAGTTCTAAGTGTACCTGGAAGTAAGCCATTTTTTACTGCCGTCTCTCACCGTGATTGATTCCATGCATTTATTTCTTCGATCGGCAATTTGTCATTTAAATAATAACATACATTTCTTGGGTCCAATGTAGATCCTGCTTAATACATGTCACGAGTCATAAATTAAACCGCTTTTTTTAAGTTTTTTTTTCTATTTTTTTATTATCATATTGTATGAAATTGGCAACAGTTCAAGTGGACAAGAGAGAACATGTCAAACGCATACCCCTGTTCGATTCGCTCGATAGAGGGGGATATAGATGCAAGGGATGAAGCAAATGAACTCGATCAAGAAGTTGCGAATTTTTAAGCAGTTGGGGTTTGGTTCTAGAATTCACTGTGTGTGGGTGGCGTTTGAGGAAGTTTGTAAGTCAATACAATTCTATAGGATTACTGTAAAGTGGGGTAACTTTGAATCTGTTTGACTCAAAAAAAATTTGTTTTGACATTTTTTTTTCATTGATTTGAATCACAGTGAAGATGTTTAGTAATGTATTTTAAAGAGTTTTATTTATAATGATTTTTATTGCATTGTTTTATCTTAGAATGAATTGTTTCACAGAACATCAAGAACTGAACGGCTTTAAACTTTAAACTCTTTTTTTTTTTTTTTTTTTTTTTTTTTTTATAAAAAATGGCAATTATTTTTGTTGATGAATTTGAATGAATTGTATTGAATTTCAGCTAATTGATTGAATTTTGATTAATTTTTGCAAAAAAAAAAAATCTGGAAAATTGACAGTAATTAGGTTTAATCTAAATTTCCAGCTAAGAAAACTGACAAGAAAACTAAATTTTTAATATTTCTTTATTTTTAATTTAAACAATATACTAAGAAATAAGGGTGTATACGTTACATTTTTAGCACTTTCTTTTACACCTACTGTACTTAGGTGTAAATTGATTTCTATATGTACACCTTAAAACTTTTGTAGGTGCAGTCAAAGTTTTCCGTTCCCACCTCCCCCTCGTTTCTACCGCCAAAATGGGGGTGGGGGGGCCGAAGGGGGTGGTATTTATTATTCTTATTTCTACTTTTCTGATCCATTGATTCCAAACTTGGCTTATTTATTATTTATTCCGAGTGCAACAACCTATTAGCCCTTCACTTTAGTTATCTATTAACTAAAATCAAGCAAAAAACGTAACTTTTAACATAAATTTATTGAAAACATATAGTAATCCACACGAAATGTCTATTTTCAACACAATTTTCTTTCCCCCTCTCTCACAAAGTTCACAAGTGAAGCCCAGGGGCAGCACAGCATTACATCTTTGAGCTTCCCTTTGCTTTCACATGTATTGCAGCAAAGTTTCAGTCATCATGAAAATACAGGATTACAAATTCTCTCACACCTTCCACCATTGCCCCCTTGTCTATAATCCAAGTATTGAAGGAGCAGCAACAAAATGAGCTCATTTGTATTATAAGAACGAAGCTGAAAAAAAATAATAAAAAGCCAAGTTTGGAATCAATGGATCAGAAAAGTAGAAATAAGAATAATAAATACCACCCCCTTCGGCCCCCCCCACCCCCATTTTGGCGGTAGAAACGAGGGGGAGGTGGGAACGGAAAACTTTGACTGCACCTACACAAATGAGGAATCAATAGAATGCATCTTGAAACCTCCTTTGGTGCGTCGATTTAGATGAAGGAGTGAGTTGAACTGTCTTCTCCATTCCTTATCTTTCTCCTCCTCCATTTCTCGCCTTCTCTATTTTCGTCTTTATACCTGCAAACTGAGTTCGGAAGGATAATTAAGGGTTTGGCCGAGCTAATTTTGCTGATTCTTCACAAAACGAAAATTCCCTTCCACAATCAGTGCCAAGAAGAGTTTTCAACGCTGATGATGTCTCTCGCTCTCTCACGACGCGATGTGTGGAAAAAATCGTTCGCACGAGGTCTCGAGAAAAAGGGAATATAAAAAATTATACACGAATGCGATTTGTGGGAAATGATTAGTCTATTTATTAATTTCGTTTTAACTCGGGGAAAAAAAGACAGTCGAGCGAAATAAGCTCCGTATCAAGCATCATTAGTTTTTTTCATAATTACATTTCGGTTATTTAAAAACGTAATGAAGCTGGGAAAAGAGAAAAAAGTGATGGAAACCACTTAAATTGGGTATTTGTGAGCAAATTTAATGTAAAAAATTACTACGGGTGGCACTCTACAAGAAAGTTTTCACTCATTTGTTTTAAAATAATTTTTTAAAGTTTTTCTTTTCTGTTGTAAAACAATAAATATACTGTTAAAAATATTTTTTTTAACTAACGGAAATAAATTTGGTAAAAAAGAAGTCCCCTTTCATTATTTTTATTATTTTTGTTTAAAAGAAAATTGCGGTAAAATTTAACGAACTTTTTTTCTGTTATTTTACGGATATTTCTAAGAGTGTATAATAACTACAAATAGATTTACTTTTATTCCCGACAAAAAAAAAACACTTTTCCACCAGCACATTTTTAGATACACGAAATTTATGAGAAATAAAACTACAACTAAGCCCGCAAACCGGTCCCAATGGCGCAGTAATCCTCACAAACTGTCCATTGATCATCATTGGCGGCGACTTTGCATCCCCACGCCAAATAGCACCTCATGTTTTATAATTTCCCGCATTTTGTAATTGAAAAATATGACAACGCACCAGGCCGAAAATCATACCGGGATTACGTGGGGAAAGAGAAACCAAGCGTAATATTTCTGGACAATTCTTAAACTGTAAGTGCGCACCGGTAAAAAAGAAAAAGAAAGAAGGGGAAAAAAAAACTCAAACTTTTTCCCCATTTTTGGCACAGAAATATTTTGTCAAATTTAATATCGACGGAATTATTATAAAAAAAAAGAAAAAAGAATAAAGAAAAAAAATTTGTGCTGTGCCATATCAACTTGCACCATTCAGAGCCGTAAATCTTATGGTACGGAAGCCTGTACGGACTCGCAGGGCTCGGCTCGGCCGACCCAACGACGTATAAAGTTTATAGAAGCTGATCCCCATTGCATGATGGGTGATTTACTGCCCTAATCTCCATGTGGTTCAAGAGGGATCGAGTACCTCCGTCATCCACGGACCCATATTATTCATTTGGCCATATTAAATTTCCATCAGAGTTAAGGTTAGTGATGGCTAAGGGGGTTGAGGGGGAAAAGGTTGGGGGAACCAATCTAGAGCGTGGAGTCCAAGGCGTTTCCTCGTATAATCCTTTGCTCACTGGGCGACCAATTACAAGTCCAGCGGCTCTGGCTGGGTGAGGCCATGGCAAGGGTCAATCCGCGGCGATTGGTCTGAAAGGATTAGCTACTCGTGGCCCGGAACTCATTGGCCTGGCGATGAGGCTATTTTGCTCGCACGCTCGTGTCCAGTCGTGTGATTCCGCGACTCCTGTGGGTCCTTTTAGTGATTTCCAATGGATAAGCGATCTTTAGCATTCATTTCCTAGACGGGTTTTATCACTCTGCCTGTAGAGCTTCTGGCATGGAGATGGCCCACTTATCATCCGGACCAAAGAACCAAACCCCCTGCTCCAAATGCACTGGACACACCGCGATCAATCAGCAGCGGGGTCTTCCTTCACCCCCGGTTCTCCGCTTCTCCGTTTCTCCTTTCTCTCATCCCACGACCCACTCCAGCTGGGCGGACAGGCGTGCAAAATACGCCCAACATTTTCAGGCAACTAAAAGACGAACTTTGGAATCACTTACTTTCTCTTTCTTTTTTAAAAGAAAAAAAATAATCGATTTGGGTTGGTTCACAAATCAAACAAATTTACAAATTTGGGCGTTGGGGGTTTTTAAATGTACATTTTGTTTGTTTTGTTTAAATGTTTTTTTTTTTTTTTTTTTAGACAAAGATTTACAAATTGAGATTTGAATGTATGCGTATCAATTATTAGTGTTTTTGGCGCTTTTCTTTTATAGATAACTTGTAAAATTGTGAAATGTAGTAGTGAATTGTTTTGTATTTTTATCTTAATTTTTAATACAAGTACCGTACCGTATTTAAAAAAAAAAGAAAGTTGTTACTTTGCTTAAATATCTTTTTAGTTGATGTAAGTCGAAAAACACTTTGAGAACACATTTTCAATGCTCTTAAATCTAAATATTTAAAAATATAAGAAAATTGGTGGTAACTGATAAAACAAGGTAAAATCCTTCGTTCTTTCATTAGTTCATTAGTCCAAATTCCTTGATATGGCCGAATTAGACCAAATTGAAATTAGAACCTTTTTTCAAAATTTCAACACAAAACAAAATACGTGATCCCAAAAACCCCCATTAAATCTGATGAATACCCCACTTTTTACCCGCATCATCAACTTTCACTATTAAAAAAAAAAAAAAAAAATCCTAAAGTAACTTTTTAAACATTATTTCAGCAACTGCTTAATAAATTTCAAAGAAATAAAAAAAAAGAGAGAGAATTTGAACCAGGATTGCAATGGATGCGGATTCCAGAGGTCAATCCAAGAGGAATAATACCCAGAGTGGGCAGTGAGGGGGCCAGGCCAGGCAAGGATATTGATGAACCTGTGTCTTGGTAAATTATGGCAGCAAAATCCAAATATACGAGGGGGAAACAAACCTTAAATCAAGCGAATAAAATTCGACGCGTCCTGTACCAATTTCTCTGCAACGGCCTGTTTATTCGATCGAGGGGGAGAGATGGAAAGAGATGTCTCGGTCGGGATTCCAATTGAGTATTAGGGGGTGGCACACAAGGCGGTCAGTTGGCAGCGGGGTTCGGACACCAAACCAAAGTAAAAAAAAAAAAAAAGAAAAAATAATAATAAAAAAAAAAATGGACCTAGCCATCTTCACTGGCCATCTAGTCGTCACACCGCAATTGAGTGACTTTGGTTTTGATTTTTTTTTTATGAGACAATGAAGTCCGAATCGATATATAATGACATTTTTACGGTTCAGATGTTAAATACACGTTTTTTAAAAGTTAAAAGATGAAATTTTTTCCATTTGATCTGAAAAGAATGATTAATGTTTCAGTGATGGGCCACGTCACGTTCGTGGTTGAAACAATTCGGGGTTAGAGTTAATTCGTTGCCTCCTCTCTCGTGGACCCCCTCTCTGTAATACAATTAGGCGTTTTTCGATTCGCTTGTGAGAAGACGTAGCAATTTTTTCTTCTTTCTGCTGGAACTACCACATTAACAGCCACTAATGAACCTTAATAAAGCCACCGTGGCGTGACCACTCATTGAAAATGTGAACCCACAGATTGGAGCCGATCGAAATCCACCAACACTCGCCTCAATGACCACCGCAGGACGCTCTGGAAATTTTAACAGCCAATGAAAAAATAGAAATAATTTTTTTTTTTTTTTTTTTTTTTAAGTGAAAAGATTTTTTCTTTTGAAAAAAAAATTCTAAATGAAAATTTAGTGTTTAAAAGCTGTGTTTTTTTTCTGATTTGAGTTTTGTAATTGGTTTGATTTGACTGATTTTCGCGAGTTTTGCTCATCCTAAGTTGCTAATATTCATACAAATCGTGCTTGCGACTCGTGTACGGCAAGTTGCCTCCTGCAAATTTTATTTTCTCTTCATTTCTCTCACAACGCTGCCAGAATCTTTGCGTTGGAGAGAGAGAGAGAGAGAGAAAGAGTGGGAGGTGGCGGGGTGGTGGAGAGCCAACTGCAACTCCGATGAAATTACAGGTTAAAAGCGGGGCGAGTAGTCCGTCCAATTGACTTAGCACCACGAGGTCGACGCTGGCCATACCAACGAGCACGCGAACCCGATGCTCATTCACACACCGATGCCACTCTTGCTGCCAATCAAAAAAGATGGACCAACCCTAAATTCCACCTCAATTCCCCCACTTTAACCACCCTCGTAATAACAATCCATCACATTTTTCATTACAATTTTCTCCCAATTGCTGATGCACGCCGTGTAGCACCGCAACTTTGATAAAATGAAATAAAAAATCTTAAAAGTATTTATAACTATTTGTCAAAAGATAGATTTTTTTTTAATGTTTTAACAGGGATGGAAATCGGGATTCGAATTTTTAAAAGGATTGGTAGTTGATATATTTGACTTTTTGCACATACTGTGCATTTGTTAACTTTGTGTTAAAAGTTTAAAAAAGTAAGTATGGTATTACGTATTATTCGTAAAGTACATTTCATTGATTATAAACAAATCATAACGGTCCGAATTTTCGGAAATCTTGTGATGGGTCAAAAAATTTCTAAAAGTTTGTGCGAATCTTTGCAAATCTCAAATCTTTTGTAAAAATATCTGCAAAAATCCCAAATTCGTTAGAAAATCTCGAAAAAGGTATAGAAATCTCCAACGAATCTCTGCAAATCTTGACAAATCTTCAAAATACCAACAGAACTTTCAGAGTTCAAATCATTATACTGCTTAGAATTGACAAAACTTAAATTCACTGCTTAAAAAAAAATTTAAATAAAATAATAAAATAAATTTTAAAAAACAATAAATTACAACTTTTTTTTATAAAATTAAAAAAAAAAATTATCAATTAGAATTGCAAACTTTTCCAATTTCCATCCCTTTCTAACACATTGTTTCATTTAAGAAAACATACAATATGTATTTTTCATTTCTTTATTTTCAGGTTATTGAGGAGGGGTCTCGCGCGACAAATTAGCCAATCGCTTAATTTTCTCGTTTCTGAATAATTAAGCTCAACGGTGCTATCCGTCGACGAACGTTTCACTCCTCCCCTCGCTTCCGCCGTAGGTCGATCGCTTTCCTCCGTCGTCACACGTTAAGATGAAGTTAATCGCTACCCGGAGAATAAATCAACGATGCAGGGGCAGGTGTTAAATAAAGTGGCGACCATAGAAACACCAAAACTTTGAGCGGAGAAATATGGGCCGCAGTTTAAACCGTTTCTAAAGAGGGAACGGAAAGGAAAAAAAAAAAAAGTGCTACACCAGCTCTTTTGCACCGAAATGTTCCGTACACAAGATTCACTTGCCTAATGGGGGTTGGTGTTTTATCGTTAAAATGCCGCACGGGGCACGTCAAATGAGAGTCACGTAAAAAGACGATACTGGATATTTTTTCTCTTGTATTTTATTTTATTTCACTGGGGGTATGTGGGAGAACGAAACACACACAGAGAAAAAAATAGGAATATATTAAAAATCTTTTTTTTTTTTTTTTTTTTTTTTTTAACTTATTTCAATGTATGTGTTTTGGTTATTTCTCAAGGGAGAAAACGAAGATGTTTTCGCGTAAAGTGACATTTGCTGATTTCGACGAATTTGAAACCGAAAGAACTAAAGAAGAACGTCACACGCCAATCAACGGACTGTGCACAAACTTCCCCCTTCTCCCCCTGCACTTCTTTTCGACTCACCATCCTACTGTTACAGTCCCACACACTTTTCAAATCTGAGTCCATCCAAAAAACGTCTCCGATGAATCAATCGGAGTGGAATTTCACGCCCTGAAGATCACTCGGGTCGTGCCACCTCGACCACGTCACGTCTCGAAACTGAAAATTGGATGTTAAACTTCCGTACGGTACGCATTTAGGGCCGAAAAAACTATTTATTAAAAGTAGTGTGCTATTGCTAGAATATATTGAAAACATAGTTTCACACACTGTAAATCTAAACAGATAAAATTAATGGTTTTAAAGTGTCTAAAGTTGAGGCCATTTTCGAATTATTTGAGCAGCCTAAAAATAATGCACTGGGCAAACAAGTAGTATGCGTTAAGAATCTAATTCTACATTAAGCCATCAAAAAGATATAATAACTATGTATAAGTATTTTACACAGCTTTGATTTCATACAGTACTTCTAATATCTACGTTACCGTAGTTTCATATTATGAGACTTGAAGACAATTTTAAATGTTTGAATTTACAGTGCGAAAAATTGAAGGATAAACTTATGCTTTGTTACTGGTATTATTGTTTATTAATCTTTGAGTCGTGAATGACAATAAAAGACATTTGTATATGGTGTTTTTTTTTTTGTTTTTTTTTTTGTGAAAGTAGTTTCTGTTGCTGTTAGAATTGGCTTAACATTATTATTCATTGTACTAATAGTGATAGTTTTTTCAACACTGCTAAAAGTACGCAAATTACCTCCCCTGGTCTTTTATTGTAGGGAAACACTCGACGATAGTTGTCAACATCTTTTGTTTTTCATTTCTTTTCATATTCGCCAGATTAATCTGCATAGGCGGGAAATTCATGAACCCTATTTATTGCGACATAGTGTCTCTTTAATGGAGCAAACCCGGCGTAAAATTGCGTCATTGCAGAATAGGAAAAGGGAAAGGGGGAGAAAATGCGCGAATGAATTTATGTCGTCGCCGTGCTGCTTGCTGCTGCCTTTTTTAATGGAAACTTGGACCATACTTGCAAATTGAGATGGAAAAGTCACATTAGCTAGAAATTTATACCAACATAGAGCAATGGAACATTGCTCAAGAACACGATATAATTTTTAAGTCGGAATTTATTTACCAATTGACGAGCGACGGAATTTGGGTGAAGTATTCGCGCGTTTCCCTCGCCCTCCCAATCCTTTAAACTTGTGCGTTACTGTATGTCGGATAAGATCTTGCAGTTTATTAAGCTAATGGCATTTTAAGTAAGACGTAATTAAATAGAAGTTTGGCAATTTGAGTTAAATTAATAAAATTATGATTAATTTTTGTTTTTGTGCATTTTGACTTAAATTTTGTAGAATTTATCAATAATTTTACAAACTTTAGCAGAAATTGTACAAAATTTATAAAAAAAAAAAAAAAAAAAAAAAAAAAAAAACTTTAAAAAATATAAAACTATATTTTGAAGTTGTGTCTGT